>JAPVRG010155994.1:0-11801 GCA_029783565.1 Rhagoletis cerasi | reverse complement strand
TTCAACAAACTTTCACAACAACAAAACACTTTTTATTCATACCTTTCAGAAATAATCCAAGTACGCAGTATTGTAGCCCACTAAATTCTAGTACAACAAAGTGCAAGTTTTAACAAGCTAAGAATTCGCGCTGATTTTTGAATATTTTTTTGGCGACGGTGCTATTATTTTCATCCATGCAATACAAGTTATCGAACATAATAACTTTGTATGGAAGAAAATACGGGACACCATCAGCAAAAAAAAATCAAAAATTAACGGTATTTTGTGGACACTTCAAACTAGAAAATTTTCGTTTTGCTACTTTGATGAATTTTTCTAACTTTTTTACAAAGTTAGAAATTTTGATTTACATAGCTTATTTTTAGACCATATCATTTCATTGGGGGTTTGTACCTGTTGTACACCAGGAGTTACTTTCTTTTATAGAAAAACTGTTTCAAAAAATAACTAATACTCGTTCTGTAAAAAATGCTTTTTTTTTAATTGAGATACTGCGAATCGAAATTGTTTAGCAGTAATATAAAGTTTTTTGTTAGAAAAGAGATGCGAGCGTTAGGTATATACCATACTCCGAAACGTGGAAAAGACCCACGAGAGAAGAAACAACACTCACCAACTCTATGTGGTTTTAAAAGGCTCTTTAATATCAGCGATAGCTCAATTTGGTATCCTCACAAAACGCCCCGTACACTGTTTTTGAGCAACAGCACCAGCTCCGTATTATTTGAGAAGAGTCTCTCTGAACTGTTCGACACAAAAAAGTTTTCAGACAGGATGCCTTTATCGTGCGGCTTCTTTGAGCTTCTTTGAGTGACTTCCAAACAATAGCTGCAGAACTGAATTTCTTAAATGGGTTTTCGACGATATTTATTTGCATCTGTAGATGCCAATTTTTACATATATAATTGCATATGTTGTAAAATTCACAGCAAATTGGATATCGAGGAAAATCGAGTGGTTATGGAGGTGGACGAGGACAAGACGAAGAAAGCATTGAGCGAATTTGCGCCACGGTACTTACCACGTCACTGCAGACAGTCGCAGCGCTAAACCAGCAGACGCAACTGAGAAGCAAAGCCCTCTCTTAATGAGCCAAAACCACCACTCGCACGGAGAGGTCCTTCCCAATTCTCACGGAGGTGGTAGATCGCTCAATTTGGTTTTACACAACCGTGCGTCTTATACTCTTTTTAATCTATGGTACAAAAAAAATTTAGATGACTATGTAGATCTGATATGCGACCCTTTGAAAATTCGGGAGAAATATTACATACATATATAGCTTATTTGTGATCTTTTGTCCAATTGTGACTAACGTTGACAATGGAATGATGGGCTGTAGGGGCTGTATGGGCCGGCTTAATCTTGTCATACAAATATATTCAAGCGCTATTTCAAATGCCACACTAGTCTGGGGCTCGAGCTTTAAAACAAATAATTCCATTCCGTTTCCTCGTAATTCTAAATTTCCTTGAATAGAAATTGAATTGACTTAAGCGAGGAGCTCACACTTTAAATTAGTTTACAGGCGACACAGTTCGATAAGTGGGCATCTATACGTTCATGGATCTATGTATACCGAGACTGAGCATTAAAGCAAACTCATTGGTATTAGATTTAACGTAACGAAATTTTACCTAAAAAAATATTTAACTCACTCAATTTCCGAACTGTGAGCACTTCCTAAATTTATGGCTAAAATGAAAGCAAAAAAGTTGGAGAATATCAAGTGTACAAAAGGTAATGAAATCAGAAGCTCACGAAAGTAAAAGCAAAAGATAATAAACTGAAAAAATTGTGCTCAATTTCGATAGAATATACGAGTATGCTTAAATACACTTTCTTCTATACCATTATTTTTATATGCGCACATTTTAGTCGACCTCAGTTGCATCATTAGCGTAATTAAAAGGGTGTTTGTATACTGTTAGGCGGGAAACAAGTACAGCAAAAAAGTCAACAAACCCCAAGCGGAGTGAGGGAATGAAGAAGCAGAAAAATGTGGAAAATTGTTAGGGAACAAAGTGGCGGCTGCTGTTTTTTATAGGCAACATAAAAATGAGTATATAATTAATCAGGGCAGCGCTGCACTGGCGACATTGCAGCAGTAATCCATTACAAAAAGACATATGCACTTTTACCCAACTACGCACACATACGTATACGCATTAGACTGGGTCAAAAAAAATCGATTTTTTTTTTTCAAAATCCCCTGTGAAGTATTTTCGGACCAGTGAAAAAATAATTTATATTTTCCATATAAATAACACAGAAACAAAATATTTCAATTTTGAAACTTCATAACTCGTTTTAAGGTCAAAGTATCGGATGACCGATATATGTATTGAAGGAAATTGAAGGCTGTAATAAAGATCTTCCATGATTTTTCCACAAATTAACTCCTCCAAAAGTTATTCAAGGTTAAAGTCAACAACTTTTTTATATGTATGCGGGAAAATTAACAACATCGTCAACAACAAACATGGCCAAAAATGAACGGTATTTTAAGCCACTTAAAACTTGCACTTTATTGTACTAGAATAGAATTGAACTGCATACAATCTGAATGAAAAGTGCGAAATTTTGACGAAATTTTGATAAAATTTTAATGAAATTTAGAACATTTTCGGGTATGCAGTTTTATAAGCCATTCAATTCCAGTGTAGAAAGTAAGGACCGAAAATAATCGTTGAATATCATGATTTTTATTTTTCGATCATAAAATAATCGTTATTTTTGATTTTTATTTTTTTGATCATTTTTAACCGTTAAAAAGGAGACTCCTTTTTTATGGTCGATTTAAATCTTTTATTATCAAAAAAATAAAAATCAAACATAACGATTATTTTTTTATCGAAAAAATAAAAATCATAAAATAAGGATTAAATTTTATCGAAAAAATAGAAATCAAATTTTCCCGGTTAAATTATAATTCTTATTATAAATATCATAACCATTACGGTGCTTGGTAGAAAGTGCAATTTCAAAGTGGCTACAAAATACAATTGATTTTTGGCAAGTTTTTTTTGTTGACGCTGTTGTTAATTTTCCTGCATACATATAAAAAAATTGTCGATCTTAACCTTGAATACCTTTTGGAGGAGTGAATTTATGGAAAAATCGTGTTTGACTTTTTCTTATAGCCTTCAATTTCTTTTAAAAATAGATAACGCTCATTCCGATACGTTGTTTTCAAAACGAGTTATGAAGTTTAAAAATTTAACCAATTTTTTTCCTATGTTATTTACATGGAACATAGAAATTCGTGACGAGCGACCCCTAAATCTAAATATTAAGGGCTGCACGTCTTTTTCACTGTTCCGACAATATTTCACAGGGGATTTAAAAAAAATTTCGATTTTGTTGAACCAGTCTAATATGCATTCATACATATGTATGCATGTATGCATGTGTATGATGCATATAATTGTATGCACTTTTATGTAGTACCGGCATCCATATGTCATGTCAATGCACTTGGTAGTCAGTCATTCGTTATTTTAATTTTTTCTTTTCGTTATTTTTTTTTTTCTTTTCATAAAAAAAGAGCCAGTGCAGTGGAGGGCGATGCAGCGTCTGAATGACGCCGCCACCATCACCGCTGTCGCCGCTGCTGCTGTCAGTATGTCTACATAGCTCACGCAGAAACCAAAACAAACAGTTGGTCCCATATTAATAATGACAGTGAAATTTTGTCAGGTTAATTTTTTAATCACACTAAATTTAGAGGATGCTCTCCTCATAAGCTCTCCCTTGCTCAGTGTTTTGTTTTTTTGTTTTAGTAAATATATTTGTATGTATGCATTAATTATACACAAGCACAAGTATATAGATAAATATATATTTCAATTACCGCGAGTGACTTTTTCATGTTGAAAATGATTATGCTCATTAGTTCATTCATTCATTTATTCATCCACTTGGCGGCAATTTTTTTCTTTTTTTTTGCCTGCGCCGCTGGAACTCTACTGGCTCCAGCCACCACCCCGGCGTGCTATTGACTCCACTCCCTGTAGTTGGCACATACGAGTATGAACATAGCATCATCATCACTCACAGCGTATGTCATATGGCCATGCTGGCATGTTGCAGTGGCAGAGTTGCTGTTCTTTTTTAAGTTTTTTGAATTACGCTCTCTTTTTGGTGGGAGGAAAGAATGAAAAATTATGTGGGACAGAAAATTAAATATCCTGCGAAAATGTATGTATTTTTTTTATCACACAGCGGTAGTTTAAGTTAGAAAAGCGAGGGAATTATTTACCAGAAGAAATTTATTTAGCTTCAGGACTATACATATGTATGCACGGCATGTAGTACGTATATTTTTGCGTAAAATAATATGTTGGTCGCTAGTAGTATTAAAATTGGTGCTGAGTTATTGAAGCCCGGTACAGTTCACAAGTGAGTTTAAGCCTCTCTCAAAAGCAAACGCTTGAGGCCTCTGCCAGGGTGGCAGACCGAACAACCCCTGTAGGCAGCACAAAAGTAAGTATATTTGACGACACTAAAAGAAGGAACAACGATGAAAAGGCACTAGTCCAGGATTAGACGCGCTCTGAAAATCTGGTCAATGATGGACTTGTCAGGCCGTGACAAAGAAGTGGCTTATTGGATTCAAATGTCGTCGTACCAGCAAACGTGATGCCGAAATTTTAAATCGCCCAAAACAAGTTTGCCAGAAATTGACGACTAAATGGTAGATCACCCTATCTCAAATTCGGGTTCGAAAACGCCCTATTTCAGCAAAGGATTGAAAACGCCCTATTTTAAAATCTGGTTGAAGAACGCTCGATCTCAGAATTTGGTTCAAAAACTCCCTATTTCAGCTGAATTTGTATTGAATTTACTTTGAGATAGGGCGTTTTGAGCTTTACCCAGAATTGCGGCGAACGACGGTAAAGTGGTCGGCGGTAAGTGAGCAACGGTTCAGTTGCCTCAGTGAAATCTGTCAGAGTAAACACAATTGCGGCGGACGACGGCGACCCGTATTCTTCGATAAGCTTCTAATTATTTATTTCTTTTAATTTATATTTTTATTTATGAGAATAGATATTTCAACCATTTCAAATATAAAACTGATACAAATTTAAGTGACAGTCAGATCAATCAACACTCAAACAAATCTGTGCCGTTTCCGCTGGACGGTAAAAATAGAAATAAATTTGAATCAACCGGAAAACGGCGGCGGTAAAAACGCTGCCGTCGCAATTATGTGCCATTCCATATGTATGTCTATGTGAGTTTTAATTTTGACAGCGGTTAACCGTCGACCGCTTTACCGTCGTCCGCTGCAATTCTGGGTAGAGCTTAAAACGCCCTATCTCAAAGTAAATTCAATACAAATTTAGCTGATATAGTGCGTTGTTGAACCATTTGCTGAGATAGTGCGTTCTTCAAGCAAATTTTGAAATGGGGCGTTTTTCGATCGTTTTCTGAGATAAGACGTTTTCGAGGCAGCAGTCGAGATAGGGCGATCTTCCACTCAGCCTGCGAAATGGTCTATTAAATCCTTGAAACAATGTTGAACGGTTGGAGAATGGAAGAGCGTGAGTTGTTTGAGGCAGTAGGCATCTCAATTGAGCGAGTATATCACGTATTATATGAATATTTGGGCATAAACAAATTATCCGCACGGTGGATGCCGGCCATTTCAAAGTAGTACTCGGCGTTGTTCAACCGCAACATAACGATTTTCTGTACCTTTTTTCAACCGTGTACAAAACATAGATCTATCGCAATACACCAGGGACCAAAGAACCGTAAAATCAGTCGAGTTCGCCGGGTGAACGCACACGAGTGTCCGCCAACTAGTTTATGGTGACCGATTTTTGCGATGCGTTCACATCGATCATCTTGAAAAGGGTAAAACTATCACCGGAGAATATGAACTGAGCTCTCGTAATAGTAGGATTGCATCAATCCAGGTATAAATTGTTCTCTAATCTAGCATACGCTGGATTGGTACTGAGAGAAAAATACGCCTTTTTTGAGAACCTTGAAACCCCCTATTATTTAGAAAGGGCTAGAACAAATTAGGAAAACGCTGGCTTTGATGTAACCAAATAAAAGGGGACTGTATCGAGAAATAAAATGCTTTATTTGCTATAAAAATATATTATTTTCAAAGAGTCACTAACTAACAAAACTACATTAGCTAATTTTATATAACTATTACTGCAACTATTTTGGGTATATTAATAATAGATTGGCGCTTACACAATATGTTCGTGTTTGACCGAGCTTATCCTCCAAATTGTGGCGTGCGCCTTGATGTTGTAACACAAAGAGGAGGGACCTGCAGTTTTACGACGACTCCGAACGGCGATGGTATTTTTATGAGAAGCTCTTTCATGGCGGAGGTTTGCCATTGCCTGTCGAGGGACGACCGCTATAAAAAAAAAACTTGTTTCTATAATTTTTTTTTTGCGATGTTGCTTGGACCTGGAACCCAGGCACCACCAATTTACTTCAAATTACTCTATACGCTCATTTTCCAGAAGAATATATAGTGGCTTTTACGTAGGTTCTGTCTAAGCTACTTAAGTTAACTCCTCTAGACAATTTAAATATTCCACTTGTATCCAAAACCGTCACTATCAAAGCCCATCACACGGAAGGCACTTGTAGAAGCTTTCTGCAGATGTTATAAAAGCTGCACAGCGTAAAGTCCTCCCTGTTTTTCAATGATCTAACACAGTGACGAGAGAGAGCTTTTACTCTGCGCCTAGTCCAAATAACATTATTGAGAGCTTTAAAAGCTTTTCCTTTGGTATATGATTTGGTCGTGACTGATTTAAGGACACATCGAGAGCATTTCCAGGGCTTTATCCTGCGCCTGGTCCAAATAAAATGATTGAGAGCTTTAAAAGCTTTTTCTTTGGTATATAATTTGGTCGTGACTGATTTAAGGACACATCGAGAGCATTTCTAGTGCTTTATCCATATCTAGTACAGTAAGGACCAGATGGAATGCAGTGTCTGTCGATCTGGGTATTGAGTCCTGTATAACGTAAGCGACATTTTTTTTCAAAATTTTCTTTCTGATGTAGAAATGCATCTAGATGCTCTAGAAGGGATTTTCGCCGTAACATCTATTTCCCGTCGAGTATGCAGAGTTGCCTTTGTCTGCCTTTGGTATGAACACAGCCTTCGCTTCTCTCCGGCTCGCAGGCACTTAACCTGATTTTCAAGCATTCTTTTTTGTATCACTTACAGCCACGAGAAAACTTCATGAGTGTCATAATAATGCCCATGACATGGTTGTCAAACAAATTACATGTTTTTTTCATCGAAAGTATGATTTCGATTTATTAGTGTCATCAAAAAAACGCTTGTACAAAACTGCCGAAGCAATAAACTATTTAAGTTACAACTAGTATTAAATACAAAAGCACTTCCAATGCATCTTATACAATTCGAATATGCTTAAGAGCTTTCCAAACATTATTATAGTGTTAGTGTGCATGAATGTGCGCGCTACTGCCTGCTGACCACCCAACTACACAGCTGTCATCTACAGCGTTTGACACTTGTCACATGTCTTGGCTTTGATGCGCTATAACATATGCTGATGTTTTATAAGAAAATATTTCTACAATAAACAATAAAAAACAGACAAAAGCGATGGTGAAAATAAATGTGTACTCATACTTGCACCTATATAAATAATTATACATATGTACGATGTAAGAAAAATTAAAAAAAAAAAAAATAATAGAAAATTTAATATGCAAACACATGTCGAACAAGCAGCTCCTTTTGTATGCACACAAATAGATAATAAAAAAGTCAAAGTTTAAACGTGCAGTGAAAAAATAAAAGATTTGAGGAATAGAAACCTATACCTACAAAAATAAAAAACGAAGAAACAAGCTTGCAAAGCGAAGAGAAGAAATGGAAAAAATTCTAGAATTTCAAGCAATAAAAAATTGTAACTTGTGTGTTGATTAATGATTGTCAACATGAGCGCATAAATTTTATTCCACATCCACTAATAAAATGGACTTACTACAACAGAGGCGGTGAAGCAGCGTGGATGGGCAGGCAGGAAACATATAAGACACAAAATATAAAACAAAACAGCAGTACTAAAGAGAAAGAAAATACATACACTGCCGGAAAAAAATATTGGCACAGAGAATTTTGCACAATATATGCAACCATTCTTATACTACTTAATATTTTTCCGGTAATTTTTTGTAAAAATATGGTTTATTCTACAACAGAAAACATAAAAATAAAATGTCTAAACTTCTTGCAAAACTCAGGAAAATTCAATAGATTTGCGTACGAATTTGCAACTTTCTAATCAGATTTCAAAAAAAATTCTAGGTATACAGTTTTGTAGCCGATTGAATTTTTGTACAATAAAGTGCGAGTTCGAAGATGCTAGAAGATCGCGTTCATTTTAGGATTTTTTTTTGCGAACGGTGTTATTACTTTCTTCCATATAAAAAAAAAATCGTCGAACATACTTTGTATGAAGGAGACTGCGTGAAAAAAATTTCCAAAAATCAATGCGATTTTTTAGCAACTTCAAACTTGCACTTTGTTTGTCTATTAAAATTTAATTTAATGTTTGTCTATTAAAATTTAATGGGCTACAAAACTGTATACTTAGAATTTTTTTAAAAATCTGATTAGAAAGTAGCAAATTTGTACGCAAATTTATTGAATTTCCCGAGTTTTGCACAAAGTTTAGAGATTTTATTTTTATGTTTTCTGTTGTAGAATGAACCATATTTTTATAAAAAATTACCGGAAAAATATTAGAATAACAATTTTTGCATATTTTGTACAAAATTCGTTGTGCCAATACTTTTTTCCGGCAGTGTATGTATGTACATTTGTAGCTCAGAAGTACGAAATTTCAAAGAAAGTCACCTACTTCTGCCTCTTCTGTCCCTCCACGCTGCTGCAAGTGGTGGAAGCGTGTGACTGACGCGTGACTCTAAGCAGAAATGGACGAGTAGGTGTCAAGCAATGTCACCAATGACAATGTGCACTTACATATGAGCATACGTACATACATACATGTGTGTACGTAGCACACGCACTTATTCTGAAGATGTCTAGTAATCGTCTGTTTGTGTACTTAATATGTTGCATGCCACTTGATGTGCTGTGCATAATAATTCACAACTGAATTCCACTGAATTGCTCGCTTTTGGTATTTGACAGATTTCAAGTGGCGGCTGCTGCTTCTTCTACTTATTATAGCGCTCATCATGCTATTATATAATGCTTTGATTGTGCATTTTAATGTGTTGAGTTTTTTTTTCGAACAATTTCTCTTCATATGTGTAAATATTTAGCTATGCTCTACAGTAAGTGGTCACATGAGTAAGTACTCGCGCTCGCACTATTCGTCAACGCCGCTTTCGAGTGACATAATCATCAATTAATTCAACATCCAGCACGCAGCAAAAACTGGCACCTATGTATATACATACATACATTTAAAGATACCTCTGGGAACACCCTCCCAATAACGCTGCTCATTCGGTCAAATTGTAGGCTGCTGATTTGTTTTCTTTTTGCTGACGCTCGATTGCTTTGGAGCTTCCAATTTCTTTTCATGTCAGCTCTTTAAGTGCTTGGGAGTTTGCCGACTTACAATTAGTTGTTTTGCAATACTCAGCCATCGCTACAATCGCTCACAATGCGTCAACAGCATGGCGGTCGTCACTTGACATGTGGTTGCTTTCAGTTGGTGACAACAACTTTTTGTCATTTATCAATAGGGCGCTGATTAGAGGGCAATATTTGGACTTATGGTTTAGCCAATATTTTCCACAGATATTTTCCAAAGACAGATATTTGCTAAGATATGCACTGCGACCTGGAGATATATTGTGCCACCAAAAGGTTGTTTGGGGACATCAAGTGTAAGTGTGTTGTTTTGCCTGCGGACAAAAATGATCCGAGGTATTTTTTTTCGTATTCTCGATACTACTACGCACCTCAGAAGCAGGTGCATAGAAGTATTAGCTCCATTATCACAGAAACAGCACGCCTCGTTAGACCAGATGCCGCGTTTTTGTCTGTAAGTAAACATCTCGCAATAGCTAGATGGACTCCCGAGACCTAGATCACCACTCCATAAATTATCATAAGCTTTACAATTATACTTAGTATGCATCAATCTATCTAAGTACACGAGGTCTACAACCAAAATATTTTCCCACAAAACCACTAGTTCCTTTGTGGGTTAAGATGTAGATATATCGACATGTTTCTTTCATGAGAGTTTGGTATATAGTGTGATACCCCAATATCTCACTTCTGAGATAGTGTCAACTGCGATATACATGACAGCTTTAGTTATGACATCCGGTAGGACTTCTTCGTGTGAATGATGCATTTTTTTTGGCCCACACAGCACTCCCTCGTTATACGTAGTGTCTTTTGAATTATATCATAAATAGTGTTTTGGCATTTCCCTCCGGCCATTATGACTTTGGCGGCCGCCATAGCCTTGGTACCAAATCCCAACTCTAAAGGAAGGACGATAATACTCCTTCCTCTGGACTTCATTTTCTGGTTTTGACTGCATGGAACTATTCCCTACTGGGGTTTCTGCCATTCTTGTGCGGACCAGCGATTCCATCCACCTGTCCAACTCTTTTCTCTAGTGGCAAAGATTCCAACTCATGGAGGTGTTATCTAAAGCTCCTTTTATACGAAGAAAAGCACAGGGAGCAACTTGTTCATAATCATAAATGCTCTAAATTATTTCCTGCCCGGCGAGGCATGTCGGTTATAGTATAGTGGGCTTAGCCTTGAAGGCTGTGACCTGATTTCGATTGGCCTAAAGGATTAAGCTAGAAAGTCACTTCCTTTTATCTCTCCTTTCTATCTTTCGATCTCTGCTTTACATGGTTGGAATGTAGGCTGGGGCTAGGGCACCCTTCATTATCTCTACCAGGTGTGGGGTGTCTAGTTCTTCTCCATAAATTCCATCCACCACTGGGGCTTGCATCGCTGAAATGAGCCCAAAGAAAATCTGGATCTGGGTCGCGAGAATATACTTCTTACATGATCCTCTGATAAGGTTGGTCTAAATATTCGTATCGCCATCCTCATACTCCAGGCGAATGAATATGGAGAGTGTGTGGAGAAGGCCACGCGTTCTCCTTTTATTGCGCCACCTGTATGTGTATATACATTACGAATGTTTGATTGCTAGTTGAGCCTCTATCTTATCCTTTGCTGGTAATATATTGTTTGCTGTTAAACTAGCTGCATAGTCCTCCAAACACCCAGTTCTCCTGGCCTTATTAAATTGCATTCGCAAGCCTTTTCTGAGTATTGAGAGGTTGTGAGACCTCCATGGAGTTTTCGTGTGATTTCTTGGTTTAGCATAGCGACAAATGCTGTTATTATGGCGTCGTTGAGCCTATTTACCTTCTCTTCAAACAATCAGAAGAAGCTTAAGTGGTAGCAGCTCTTAGAGTAGAAAAGTATCTGCACAGAAAACATTGTTCCGTAGTTTTCTTTATGCAAAATGAAGATCCTTCAAGACTTCTAGCAGCTTTGGAACCTCTAAATGAATGTAATCATCAACTTTTACCAAACATCTTCTCCATATATAGAAATTTATGGTACGAAACCCGTTACTAGATAAGGATACCATTAAACTGTTTCTTGTTCCTTTTTAACTGACTATATATTTTTCGTAGTATGATTTTCAACACCACATAATTTTCTGCTTATTTTGTTGTTGTTGCGTTTGTGTAAATATTTTTAATTGTTTTCATACATACATTCATACATACATACATGTATAAATTCATTCC
>JAPVRG010155989.1:0-10567 GCA_029783565.1 Rhagoletis cerasi | reverse complement strand
TTGGTCAGCTATATGCTTTTGCGTTCAGCAGAAATTTGGCCATCATTTGTGGTGTTTACAACATTCGCCTTGCCGCACTTGAATATCAGCATTATGGTTTTCAAATTTCTATGTACCACACATTTGACGCGTACACGATTCCGTATGATGAATGAGGTATGTAACTGCAAGTTAAAAAGTTATTTGTATGTTAAGCAAAGTGAACAAAAGGCAGAAGTGCTGCAATGGAAATAATAATGATAATAGTAAAAATAAGTCAAAAGGGTGGACTGATCTTTATAACGCAGTGGAAGAGGAAGACGAAGGCCTTTACTTACATAATGGGTACCGCATCCATTACTTTCAGGACTGAAACATTTGCATCCATTCATACGACATGGCCTATTTGAACTGTGCCAATTTCGTCGTAAAAGTCATCGTTCCACAAAACTTCCATTCTCACGAACACTCCAAGAACCGCCTCATCGAATGTTGTTGTTGTTGTTGTTGTTGTTGTTGTAACCAAATTCCCCTAACGAGTTTTTGATGAGTGATGCGGGGGTGACAGTCCTTGGCCAGATATGAATCTGGGTCGTTCCGGTTACGCAGACCCGACTGTCGTCGGAACGATCGAATATTGTCATTGTCCAAGCTTCTGCGCCATATATGTCCCAGCACGGGCATGATGAGAGACTTATTGGGCGTGATTTTCGTGCATCGAGAGAGGACATTACTGCTCAATTGCTTACTCAGTCCGAAGTAGCACTTGTCAGCAGCAGCGATTCTCCATTGGATTTCAAGCAGACATTGTTGTTGGTGTTAAAGATGGACTGTCAACAGCGACGTCGTGACAGTAGGAACTTCATTTATTCCTCGCCCTCCACCAGACAGACGCGATTAGTTAAAAAAAAAAAATAATAATAATAATACTAATAATAATAATAATAATGATAATAATAATAATAATAATAATAATAATAATGATGATGATGATGATAAAATACAGTAATAATAATATTTTGGCGCACGTGTGCTAATTGTTTGACGGAGCTTCTCCTCCAATTTGTGGTGTGCGTCCTGATGTTATAACACAAAAGCCGCCACCGAACGACAAATGGTTTTATGATAAGCTCTTTCATGGCAGAAGTACACTCGGTTTGTCATTGTCAGCCGTGGGGCGACCGCTGTTAGCTGTTGCTCGGACCAGGGATCGAATCCAGTTCCTACGTAGTGGTAGTACGCACATCTAACCACTCAACTACAGCGTAACTATATAAATTGGAGAAGGAAAAACAGACGACGCGGTTGTTGAGGCCATTGATGTCAATGTCACAGGCGCGTATGCCGTATGCAATTTAACGCTCTTGGTAAAATGTGTACCAGAGCGGTTCAGCTCTGTAGCTCTTCTCCAACACTACAGATTAAAGAAATCATGCGATAAGGAGTCACCTCATCACAAACCTCATTTGGTGTCGAACGCTTCGGAGAGGTCGCTTCCGATTCTTACAGTCCTAAGCCTGATGCTCAGCGCAATTTTACACAACCATATTAGTTTCACAGGGATACCAAATTCAGACCTCGCGGCATAAGGGCATCTTCTTTTCATGCTTCCTTCCGGTGGACCTTTCCAAGTCTAAAGTCACACTGATAAGGCCCCGTCAATTCGTTGGTGTCGGGCTCACGTCTTTTCCACATTACGCTCGATAAGACTTTGTGCATATAGCAGATGCTCAGAAGGCTTAACCCGCTGTAGTTGGCGCATATTTCGGGGCCACCTTTCTTGTGATTAAATAGGCATTTGTCCGTCAGACAACTTTTTTCATACCAGTTGGATGATGCATCTCCGAAACTCCTACAGTTTTTTGATAGCTCAGCTGGCCAACTATCGGCTAAGGCAGGTTGATATTTTTTTAATCGTGCTATTGCTATTTAAATAATAATAACCCCATGGTCAGGTAACGGAACATCGATTCCATCATTATCGATTTGTGGCTCGATTCCATCGTGGTATCCACAAATTTCGTAACTACTTCCAATCAGCAGGGCAACGCTGAAATCCTCATAGGGGTTGAGGAACGTGATACCATTGCTCGCATGGGGCGGTGCGTTGAATAGTGCTCTCCGACTGCCAGAGTGGGACTGGAGTAGCGAATCTGTTGGACTTCTGTTTCTATCACAACTTGATCGATTTCGCTTTTTGATGCTGTGACGACAACAACGTAACCTGAGGAATCCTCTGATGACGGAACCTACTGCTTCAAATTAACATGTTTCGGTCCGCGGCGAAGTCGTTTAGCCTCAATCCGCTAGCGAAGGTTTCATCGAGTGGGCTGAATTTTTCGAGTGAACCACCAAAAGTACCCATCCTAGCATTAAACCCAACAAGCACAATTTTTTTGCTCTCATTTATAAGTACGATCTAAGGGCTTATTAAGGCATTCCGTTTGGGCGTACACGCTAGATGAGCTAGATGTTGAAGAATCTTGTTTTGTAGCGGATTGTGGCGAGATGATCGTTACCCTCAATGCACTCCTTTCCACGCTGTAATAAACGTTTCAAGGTGTTATTGTCTTCTTACCTTGCACTAAGGGACCCAACCTTAAAACGTTTCCCGTGGCTGCCATCAAAAGAAGGTCTCGCCCGAGGCTTTTATATTCATTGAAAGGGATTTTCATGTGGTGGTCCCATTGCGAGCCGATTGATCCAAGGATTGTAAACAGACGCTTCAGATTTCAGTGGACCCTTAAACCGAATATGACGGAAGCACCCCTTCTTCCACTGAAGCTCCCCTTCCTTCTGCAGCGACCCAAAACTCCACACTGGTTAGTTACTGAAACTCGCGCATGCGTTGCTCACGTTGCCCATGGTGCGCGGGCCATTCTTAAGTGAACTCATTCAAAAAGGTTTGCCCAAGAAGGGCTAAAAAAAGTTATTCCCTGATTTTTCTATTTACAATTCGCACGAAGGTGTAAGGTTATATTATTTAGTATTCCAAATGAATTTCAATATACATTTTACGAGTTAGTTGCAAACAAACATACACTGCCGGAAAAAAGTATAGGCACCGCGAATTTTGCTTAATATATGCAACAATTTGTAATCTAATATTTTTTCGATAATTTTTTATAAAAATATGGTTCATTCTACAACAGAAAAGATAAAAATTATATCTCTAAACTTTGTGCAAAACTCAGGAAAATTAAATAAATTTGCGTCCAAAGTGGCAAATTTCTAGTCAGCTTTTTCAAAAAAATTCTAGGTTTACAGTTTTGTAGCCCATTAAATTTTAATGCAAAAAGTGCAAGTTTGAAGTTGCTAGAAAATCGCGTTGATTTTTGGAATTTTTTTTTTTGCGGACGGTGTTATTACTTTCTTCCATACAAAAAAAATTGTCGAAAATACTTTGTATAGAAGAAAATGCGTGAAAAAATTGCCAAAAATCAACGCGATTTTCTAGAGACTTCAAACTAGCACTTTGTTATATTAAAATTTAATGGGCTACAAAGTTGTATGCCTAGACTTTTTTTTTAAATCTGATTAGAAAGTTGCAAATTTATTGAAATTTCCTGAGTTTTGCACACAGTTTAGAGATTTTATTTTTATATTTTCTGTTGTAGAATGAACCAAATTTTTATAAAAAATTACCGGAAAAATTATAGAATAAAAATTGTTGCATATATTAAGCAAAATTTGCTCTGCCAATACTTTTTTGGGGCAGTGTATGTATTTGATTTGAAGCTTAAATAAATAATAATAATAATTCCAGATTCCCCACTATAACCCTTTGCACAACATTCTCTTAGTATTAAATACTATATATTTTCCTACAATTTTAATGACTACCTTCATCCCTTCACAGGTCCTGCAAGACATACTCGACTCACATATCGAGGAACGTGATGCCATCGAACTCTCACCTATGCATTCAGTGATACGTATAGCACGTCGTCATAGCATACCACGTCGACATGCAGCAGCGGTTATACAACCAACCATCACACCACGTCCACGCTATAGCGTCACTTCGATTGTACGGCAGAATCCTGAAACAGCATTGAAGCAAGTGAGCCATGTACACAATTTACTCTGTGACATTTGCTGTACCATCGAGGATTACTTCAATTATCCAATGCTCGCCATTATTGCTATTTCTTTTCTATTCATTTTATTTGATGACTTCTATATATTGGAAGCGACTATAACGCCAAGTCGTGTGGACAAATTTGAAGCAGATGAGTTCTTTGCATTCTTTTTCACACAAATGGTGTGGTATGTGGTAATAATACTCCTGATCGTTGAGGGCAGCAGCAAAACTATTAGGGAGAGTAATAAAACTGCGGCTATTGTACACAAAATATTGAATATTTCTGATGAATCGGCTGTGCAAGATCGCCTTTTGCGCTTTTCATTGCAATTGTCACATCGACGTGTGGCATTCACTGCAGCTGGCCTCTTCAAATTGGACCGCACTTTGATATTTACGGTGAGAAGTGTTGGCGTTTGTTGAAGGATTAGATAATTAACAGCCTCGTTTTCTTTCACGAATGACACACTTAACCAACGATACCTGCGTTGATGAGGTCGTGTGCCGTTGGTACCCTGAAGCATACGTGCTTATCGTATTGCTAATAATCGCTACGAACATACGAACGACAATCGCTTTGGACACGATATCGTGAAAGGGAATGAGGCTATAAGTATTAATAATTTTTTTTTTACTTTCAGATTTGTGGTGCCGCCACTTGCTATCTCATTATTTTGATACAATTTCGCTCCACGCCGTCCCACTGGGAACGAACAAACGCCTCATCTGCAGCTGGCTCAGCTTTGGGATGAACTGTTGTGCCTTAAGGAGGGGAAAATGTATATTTTAGCTGAAAATATTTCGAATAAGTGCCACTTAAACAGAAGATTATAATCATCTTGCTAAATAAATACCTAAAACTTATCAATAATTAAACATAAGTTAATTAGGCTGTTTGTTGTTGCTGCTGTTGTAATAACATAATTTTCTAAAGAGTTTTTGGCAATGCTGCTTGAGTGAAGGTCTATGGCAAAATACATCTAAGTCTAGGTCGTTGCGATTTCGTTAAAGTCAACTGCTGTTGTTGTTGTTGCATCATACAGATATTCAAAGAAAATTTTGAGGAATGTTGCTGGCGTGGTAGTCCTTAGCTAGATTGAAACCTGCTTCATTCCGCTTTCGACGCAAAATACATACATATGTATTTGTTGCAGAATATTCACGATCCAACATTGCAATAAGATTGTTCAATATAACTTACACTATTTTTTTTATTTTATTCACGCTTTAAATAAATTTAAAAATTTACACTCAAATACCATAAAAATTACACTTAAAGCTGACTTCCGCCACTGCATTTCCGTTGCCTCTACGTTTGCCTTTTCAGCTGTCAACAGCGACATCTATGCTTTGGATACTGTAACACATACTAAACAGCTGATTTTGACTTTTCGCTAACCAAATGTAAACAAATAAACAATTATCGAACATAACCATGCCGGGGAAAAGGTAAATGTTATTTCTTATTTTACTACAAAAAGCCAGGAAAATAAAGCCATATTCTCCAATGCTCCAACACACAAGCAAACGACCATGGCGGAAAGAGTTAAAGAAACAACAACGGAAACGCAGGCGTCGGAAAGCTGCTGTGGCGCGTGACTTGCGTATGGAAGAAGGTAAATCTATTTGGAAAATATTTCATTCTTTCCAAAAATTAAATTAAACCCCACACAGAAGAAGAGAACAAGCTCAAAGATCCCGCACACCAATTGTGGCTACAACAGCAGGCCCAACTGGAAGAGCTGGAACTCTGCGAAGCTGAAAAGCGTCATGCCGAAGAAGAGGAAGCTTGGCTGAGACGCGACTTGCTCGCACAACGTGAATTCCGGCTAAAGCAACAGCAACGCGAGGCAGCGGAAGCCGCAGAGAAAGCTAAACGTAAACAACAAGCAGAGGAGCTGGCTGCAAAGGAAGCGGAACAACGACGGCGCCGAGAGGAGCGTGAACGTAGCGAAGCAGCAGCAGCTGCTGAATTTGACCAAATGTTGCAATGTACGGAAAAGTTCCTTAACAGTGATAGTCCAGCACCTGCAGAGCTGCGTCGAGTGGTAGAATCACGTCCCAGTCAGAATTTGTGTATACTCTATGATCGTACAAATTGTTGCCGCTTTGGGCTGTCATGTGGGAATAATCATCTTAGGCCGTTGCTTTCCAACATAATTGTCGTGCGTCACTTTTTTATGCACCCGCTGTTGGAACAGGGTGAGCATAAGGAATATGCAAATGCTGATGGTGGTTTGGAGTTAAGTGAGCAGGACTTACGCGAAGCGTATAATGAATTTTTTGAAGATGTAATACCAGAATTGGAGGGATTTGGTTATTTGCAAAATTTTCGGGCTGTACGTAATGTGCTGCGGCACATGCGTGGACATGTGTTTGTCGAGTACTTGGAGGAGAGGTGGGTGGTATGAGTCATTGTGAGATTTTAACACTCTTTAAACAGGCAAAATATAATTTCTTAATTTGCCGTGGTGCACTTATAAAAATTCTAAAGACTCGGTAATAATTTTCCATTGCAGATCTGCTTTAAAAGCTTTTATAAGGCTACAAGGTCGCTTCTATGCCGGTAGACAGCTGAATGTGGAATTTTCAAGCATTAAAAATTGGCGGAGCGCGATTTGTGGTATGTGAGGCGTTAACGGCTAACACATCTTACCCCGATGGTATCCTTTTTACAAACATTCTAACAATCCCAAGAAAATATACAGGGCGGCGCATGACTTGCGTTAAATATGCTTTTAAGTCTACATATCATTACTTTTAAATTGCATGCTCAACACTTTTCCTTAACACAATTTTCTATTTTTCGAAAAAAAGGTTTATCGCACGCACATAAATGCCCCAAGGGAGATAAATGTAACTATCTACATTTATTTAGAAACCCAGGCAATAAATACAATACGCCTTTGCAGCTCAAGAGAACACCAAGTGCCAGAGCAAAGGTGGCCACGCCTTTAATAAGGTAAAATTTATTAAGAAAACAAACATCGAATTATCCTTAAATAACTTTATCCAATTTCGCAGCTGGAATATGGTGACGGCAAATGATGTGAAACAGAATTCACGAAACTGGCGTTGGTCCGAGAGTCCTGAAATGGAACTATCAGCAAAGCGAAACGAACCTGAAAAGTCTGAGAAAAAAGTTAACAAACACGCAGATTGCAGTGTACAAAAAAGTGATGCTAAACAGAAAGATAGCACCAACAAGCGAAGAAAAAGCGAAGATGCAGATGGTAGATCAAAGCGTAGACGCAAAATGTACAAACATGAGCGGGACAAGTCACATAAAAAGCACAAAATAAAGCGTAGGCATAGTTCCGAGCATACCGAAGACGAGCAGGACTGTCGAAATGATCACAAAACTAGTGACAATAACCACAGCAAAAGAAGGCGCTCTTGCACATCCAGCACGAATGGTGATGATATACGAAAGACCAAGGCGGCTGGCAGTGAAAGCAGCGGCACGGCTGAACGGGATGATGCCGCTACAACAACAACACGGGATGATGACAAGCGACTGCATAAGAATAACAGCGGCATACGCGTACATTTAACTGCTGAGGAGAAGTATACAGAGCGAAGACACCATAGATCTAGTAGCTCAGATAGGTATACTTTTGTTGAAGGATATGTAAATCGTTTAAAAAGTGTTATTAATAATTATTTTTTTACAATTTTGCATAGCTCCACTCCAAAGAGAAATAATAGCATTAACAGCAAAAGAAGTCGGCGCAAAGATCGTGACGAGCGTGATAACTCGGCATCGAAGTATTAGCAGCGGTTCATTTTGAAATAGTTTCTAATATTTAAAATAAATACAGTGGCGAGTTTGTTGAGCATAAACACAATTCAACTTATAATTGATATTGGATTTCAGAATTAAAAAATATTAAATTAATTTATTTAACTCTTTGTCTTCGGGAAGAATAAATTGTTAGAATTTCTCTGCAGGACTGGAATTCTCTTAACTGAGCACAACTATAAAGCGTCCCTCATTAATCATTAGAATTTAAAAAGTAAAATAATTTTTAATAGCCCTTCGATCTAGCGTAGAACTATTAGAGCCCAACTCTATTTACCGAACAACCATTTAACTTCACAACTCTTTGGGGAATTTGTATGCGGTTACAACAACAACAACAATTCATTTCCTTTAATACGACCGAAAGGGATTGATAGTTTTTGTTATAGCAGCAAACTAAATCGAGCCTAAATCAGCAGTTTCGACGGGATTGGACCATAGGAAGAGGAAATGTATAGGTTGGTGTTTAGGCGCCTAATAACACCTAGTGTCTAAAGGTATGCTATAGCCCCAATCAACTGGTAACAAACCGGATATAAAGCACTTATACACAAATATGTGTAAAGCTACAAGTGACAAAATTTCGTATAAGAAATTATTAAGCACATGCACTTCTCAAATGCTGCATAGCAAAACCTGCTAAAGTAGTTGAGCGATGGCATCCGAAATCATGACACCACTCGGGGCTTTGTATGTCTTTCAATAATAATAACTGGTGCTCAACAACCCCGCTTGATACATCCCAAAAAAAAAACCGTTGCTCCACAATCCCGCTTTGTGCACCCCCTCCCAATACTCTTCCGGAGTTTTAAGCGACAAAGCCGTAGGGACTCTGCATGACTCACAACGATTCAGAGGTGATAACTGATGGTTACCATTGGCCACAGCGCCTACCCAAACATTTTCTCCCTGAATAAATTCATCCTGGTCCTGCCCTCTCAAGGAGTTAATCATGTTCGCGACTTGCGGTGTTTAACCTGCTAAAATATCCCGAATGGAGTTGTGACGAAGTAACCCGGGTTCTCCGTGATCACCCTGTCGTGGGTGTTCAGGCTCGTTTGATAAGACTGTTGCTTCGGCCGGGAAATTGGGAGTTGGCATTGATATAGGTTTCCTCGGGGGATTTGTTGTAATTCGGAATGTCGTACTGTTTCGATGCTATTAAGATTCTCGCTGCGGTTGTTGAACAATTAGATTTGGTGGCTGCGTCGATGATGAAGAATGCGAGTGCAGACTCCTACGCTTCACTCACGTGTGGTGCGCAGGTCAAAGCAAGCCCGAAATTGGCACCAGTCAAAGCAAGACCTGATACACCAAACAGACAGTAAACACGGAGATAGGAACGGAAATAGGGAATGCAGAGGATGTTGTTTTCGGAGAGGTTGGTGCTGTCCATGTTTCTTGGGGAAGCTACTAGCCTTGGAGATCAAGTGAGTGCCCGAAAGCATGGAGCATTACACGGATTATGTGCAGTATGCACGATCATTGAAGGTAGAGGCGCTGTGGAGCGTAAACAACAAGCATTCATTAAAGTCTATGGGCATTTAAGATGGCAGATGCCACAGAAATTATTTTTTGAACCGAGTTTGGGTTCGATATCTGCCTTGTTTAGAAATAATAGAAGCAACGCTGCTGCAAGTTATTGCTTTGGTACAGGTAACACTTAATGTGGTCCACTGATCTTGGCCGGAAAACCTCCGAGTTATTGCGGTGCATAGAAACGGCGGTATTATCTTCCGGAACTTAGTCGTAATGGAAATAAAGCCACTGGGACGAAAAAAGGGAATCAAAATATCAATAGTGCCTATTGGAAACGGCACCTTTTTTGGAAGTGGCTCCTTTTAGATTAAATTAGGTTAGGTCGCGTTACGTTATGTTACAGGGTTGTCCCAAATAAGGGATGCTCTTGGACATTTAAAAGGTTGTCTTTTGTAATTTCACTCATTATATCGTCCGATTACGAATTCGCCTACTTTAAATGACAGAGCTCCTTAGGATACCAATTGCACAGTCGCCTGTCAGAACTCCCGCAACAGCGAGATCTGAGGCTTTGCAAGCCCCCGGACAGAAGAAGCTTGCAGTTGTGAATGTCCTAGTTTTAATCCAGCGCTCTGTAAGCTCTCAACCATACAACAGTTAACCACAGGAAGGCAGAGGCATCTCCAGATGCTCCCTATCCGGTAATAACGTTTAAAGAGCGCCTTTCCATGCCAAGTCATCAACCACGCAGTTTACCGCAATGACGATGTGGCCCGGTACCCAAATGAGCCTGAAAATTAGATATTCCCTGACCAGCCTCGAGTTACATTTTAGTTTAGGGCGACTAGTTCACGACCAGAGGAGTAATAGTTCGGGACTTTTTCGGAACCATTTCGGACCCAGTTCGGGACTAGTTCAGGGCTTTTTGGGGATAATTTCGGCACTAGTTCGGGCCTAGTTCGGCACCAGTGCGAAAATGCTTTGCCGAGCAGTTTACATATAAAATTTCATGTGCACCTGGCACCCACGCCTTTTTTTCAATAAAACAACAGTTTTTAAATTTTTATTAATTTTTTTAAGATTTTAATGTTTTCTTTTCGGCACTCATTGCAGATAAGTAATTAGAGAAAGTACATTTTGTGAAAAGTGCATGGCTTATAAAAATTCGACGAATTTATTTACATAGAATAAATATTTTATAACAAATAAAAAAATTATAACGG
>JAPVRG010155598.1:0-12603 GCA_029783565.1 Rhagoletis cerasi | reverse complement strand
ATGCATTGAATGAATTAAAAATAGGCAAGCAAATTGAACAATCGAAACTTCGATAACTGTTTAAGTATTAACTAGGAACACACCCAAAATGTGGACCGATAGAGCTCTTCAAAGAAAAATAAATAAAAGCATATCATACGTCCCAAAGAAGAAGTTTCAATATACATTTTGTTAATTTTTTAATTGATACAAAACATATACATGATACATTTGATAAACAGGTGGATTTTTATCTAATATTTTTTTGAGAAACAAACTTCTTATTTGTTGTTTATTTTTGGTTGTGAAGCTAAGAAGAGCGATGCGGATAATTAATCACATTGATGTAAGTTCAATTGAATCCCTTTGATTTGAGATATCATGCTTTGAAACCAATTTTTAAATTTTCTGTAAAAAAATTGTTGAAAATTCGAAAAAATTCGAATGAAATCGATTTGCACCACCCAATTGCGAATCGAATAATCGAATGGTTGGGCAATGTTCGAAATTCGGAAAAAATCGAATTTCAACCATCACTACCCATCCCTAGGAGGAACATATAGAATTTGCTCATGACGATCCGTCAATGGCTCCTATAACTCCAGGGAATCTGAAATTTTGATAAAATATAAGGAAATAAAGAATTATAAACTTATCCTAAGTAATATTACTTTTAACTTAGTATAAGTATTTTTTTTCCTTTACAGCCCGTTTTTCTTCAATTGTCGATGGAAACTTAATGTATTAGTTAGCAAGTATTTGTCCATGCTATTGGCAATTTCTCTAATGCATCTACTGGCGCTGCTTTGGGATACATTAAGTACAAAGTCTTTTCCCACCGAACGTTGATGGCTTCCTGAAAATGTATGCATTCAATTAATGCAACATTAGATATTTATATACATACGTACGTATATGTATACGTATGAACATGCCTTTACATTTCTGCATATTTCTTTTGGAAGTCGAAAAATTTCAGTGAACCGTACCTCTGAAAACAGAAGGGGTCCGTGGATTCCTGCATCAATTTTCGTTTGCTTTGCGGATCCTTAAAGTTCTCTGAGAGTGCACTCCGATATGATACAAATATCTTCGCAACTCACTCATCTTGACCACGTATTTATTTCCATAGCACTCTTTTTTAATATGGTAATGAAATAGAACGATATGGCGGCTTTAAATTTTTTGTTTATAACAAATTATATGTAAATTACAAATTTTAACTAAATTCAAGTGTGCCATAAATGTAAACAAAATTTGACATTTCTCTTCAACTGCACCAGCGACGCCTGCGGCGGATAAAAGTACTAAAATTTCCCTGGGAGATTTTTAGCGATGAACAAGCCAGAATCGCATTTAGGAGAAATCGCCTAAAGTTTGGATAATTTTTAGCGTTTGGATTTTTGGAGATTTTTAGAGTTTTAGCGATATCGAATGCTGGAGTCCGGCTGCTGATCGCCAGAACGCAAATGAACGAGCTTAGGCAAAATGCTGGCTTTTATAGCATTTTCTTACAATGTTTGGCAATATGCAAGACAAGGACAAACATAGTTACAAACAAACTGTAAAAATATGAAAGCATTGCCAGACTAAACTTTACACTAAATGTTTGACACAAATAACAAGATGTTTACACACAGTGATTAAAGGAAAAATATAAAATAATGCAATCATATAATAAATCTGCTACATAACTGAAATATTGGAAAATGTATGAGGTGTTGAGAAAAAGATGTGCTCCTTATTGGAAATAAACCGTAACAATTTGAAATCTGTCACTCGTAATTATCAAAAAGGCAATGTTTTAAGTTCTTTTCCATTTTGCACTTTCAGCGTTTACTAAATTGTTTATTTGTTTATATACCCATTAATTACATATTAAAGAATAAAATATAAAAAATATAACAAATATAGTCTGGATATGTCTTTGCGTGAATGGCTTCAAATTTCCCCTTTTTTAATAGCACACTGACAGACTAAAACAAAGCAGGTTGGAATCAAGCGTGATCGGTAGATAACATTCTTAGTATAATAATTTGGAAATGCTAAATATTTCTTCCAATGACACAGAACAATATATGACTAATAAATGCCCCACAGGGTGGAAAATTAACTTTTTTCTGTGATAAAATTTAATATCTCGAGAACGATAACAGATAGCGAAATAATTAGAACGGGTTTTAAAGCTTTTGAAATAGAGAATTCAGGAAAAATACTATCGGTGGATAAAAAATTAACTCAACCCTTAAAATGACCTTCAAAATTTAAGGATTTAAACTTTTTTTTGACTTGAAATGAGTAAGCAAAGAACTTTTTAGAAGGTTGTAAACACACAGTTTTGCTAATTGCATCAGGGAATCCATTTTTTTGGTCGTAAGAACCGAAACACGAATTTAAATCTTTTTTGAAAAGTTCGATACACGTAATTATGATTGGACGTAAAAGTAACACAGTAGAAATCACCAAAAAAAAAAGAATGTCTAAAACATGCATACAGATACAACACTTTAATTTTAAATAATTAATTAGTTAATAAAATTTGATATAAATTATTATTTTGTAATAAGAAATCGTTTGGGTTGGTTTGTCTATACAGCGGCTTTTACTTCGCTTATTACGTCGGAATGGGTAGACCGAAATTAATGTTTTTCGCTTACCCACGTTTTTAAGGAATCACACTTTTGTTTAAAAGTACTTTATTATATAATATTAACTAATTTTACAAAAAAAGCGCTGTTCCCTTAAAAAAGGCAGAGGGCCCATTTCCGATGAAAAAGTTAAACGGCACTTAAGTTTAATTATGGATTGTTATTTGAATGTCATTTGGCTTTCGTTGGTTTTCAGATCACTTTCATTTAACATTAACAATTGTCGACAAAGAGATGGCACGCTGTTTTTGTTCCTTGAAATTGCTCTAGTTACTTTCATTTCCAGTTGACTAACAGATGGCGCGCTTGATTCTTGTTACTTGAAATTGTTGTTGCATTTCTTTGTTTGTTTACATGTTGTACTGAACAACTGATTGCTACAGAGAACATAAATACCTTTTCTGATTGATGTTTGGTACAAACGCAGGGCTGCATTTCTAATATTTCAATAGCCAAAATTGGGCATATTACAGAGTAAATATGTGCACTGAAAATTAATTTTTGCAGTTAATCAGCAATCTCTGCTTAAATAGCTCATCGGAAAGTGGCCCTTACAAAAGTAATATAATCACTACACGGAAGAGGGTTCTGCGCGAAAATACTGTGGCGGGGATAGTCGGAATTCTACTGAGAAGGGTTACGAAGGCCACCTACTCGAGAGAAGGTTCTACGTGAAAATACTTCGCCTTATATTTAATACTTAAAACAAGCGAAACGCAAGTAAAAATTATGATTTTTGGCCATTTTTCTATAGGCTCCCTATCGACCCATAAGGGGCCTAGGGGGTTGGGAGTGGAATTTTTGTAAATGGCAGCTAATTCCCTTTCTAAATTAGAGAGTGGAAGGTGCCACGCCCACTTCCCCTCTGCCCACGGCACCTTTATCCGTTGGCCACATAGGAAAGTTTACTCAATTATTTTAACCGTTTTTTACATATAACTCTTTCAGGATTCAAAGGAAATGAAATTAAAAAAAACAAGAAATTATTGGTTCCCTAGATTTCGAACAATTTGATATATAACTTATTTTTGTGCGTTCAATTTAAATATTAAATTTTTTTAAAATTGAATCGCACAGTTCCGGAAATTTGCCCATATACGATCCTTTTTTACCCGGGAAGTGGACCAAGGACCGATGTGTTCGAAAAAATCATATTTGTTGCCCGATTTGCTTAAAATTTACTAAGTAGGTAGCTTTTTTCCTAGATTATCATATAGGATCATTTTTTCCCGGGAAGTGGACCAGGGACCGATCTATTCGAAAAATCCGTATTTATTGTTCGATTTGCTTAAAATGTGGTACGTGGATAGCTCTTTGCCTAGATTAGCATATATAATTCTTTTTTTTCGGGAAGTGGACCTGGGACCTATCTATTCGAAAAAATCGTATTTATGGTTAGATTTGCTTAAAAGTTGGTACGTAGATAGGTTTTTACCTAGATAAGCATAGAGGATTCTTTTTCCCGAAAAATTTGTCTATGAAAAAGATATTCAGAGTATTGACAAAAACAAAGGCGAAGCATTCTTCCTCGATGCACCAGGTGGTACATAGGATAATTTTTTCTACGGGAAGTGGACCAGGGATCGATGTGTTCGAAAAAATCATATTTGTAGTCCGATTTGCTTAAAGTTTAGTACGCAGGTAGCTTTTTTCCTAGATTGTCACATAGGATCCTTTTTTCCCGGGAAGTGGACCAGGCACCGATCTATTAGAAACATCCGTATTTATTGTTCGATTTGCTTAAACGTGATACGTGGGTAGCTTTTTTCCTAGATTAGCATATATAATTATTTTTTTGGGAAGTGGACCATGGACCGATCTATTCGAAAAAATCGAATTTATGGTTCGATTTGCTTAAAAGATGGTTCGTAGATAGCTTTTTGCCTAGATAAGCATATAGCATTCTTTTTTCCGGAAAAACTGTCTATGAAAAAGTTATTTAGAGTATTTACAAAAACAAAGGCGAAGCATTCTTCCTCGACGCACCAGGCGGTACAGGTAAAACTTCTCTGATAAATCATCTAGTGGCTAATGTGAGATCAACTGGACATATTGCAATAGCTGTAGCATCATCGCGAATAGCAGCACCTTTGTTTGCCGGTGGTAGAACTGCTCACTCCACATACAAATTGTCATTAAATGTATGTATGCAGGAGCAAACTTTTTGCAGCATTCGAAAAAATTGCCCGCTGGAAAAAGTTTTACCGGAATCAGTATTTATGGTGTGGGATGAATACACTAAGACTAACCGTGGTCATATGGAAGCAGTCGACCGCAATTTAAAAGATTTAAGAAGCTGTGCTAAGATTTTTGGAGGCGTAACTTTTCTTTTCGGAGGGGACTTTCGGCAGACCTTACTAGTGATGGGCGAGTTAGAGATGTTTTAGTCGATTGTCTCGATTGTTCAAACATCTCAATGGTTTCTCTTTCAGACGAATTGGCAGTCGAGAATAGTCATGCTTAAGTTAAAGTAGCATATTAGGTAACAATCGAAATAATCGGCCAAAACATCTCGGACTCGCTCCTGGCCAGCGATTGTTAAAACACCTCGATGGTTCTCTCTCGGAGTTGCTGGCAACGAATTGCCAGTCACGTTTAAACTCAGATAATAATCGCCAAAATATCTCGGACTAACTTGTTGTCCATGAAAGCTTGTAATTCGGTATGCGTTAATTTATGCAGTGTATTTCGTTCATGTAATAGTAATTTTACAATACATTTTTACAACGTTACCGAGCTCGGTGTAAAGACCGGTATTGAATCATTGTAATTAATATACATAGTTATATAATAATTAAGAAAAAACACAAAAGCATATCCTTGTTGGTTGGTAAAAAAAATGTTGGTCAATTATGGTAATTATTGGATACACGGGCTTCTACGGATTTTTTTTTAATTTTCCTTTTATAAAGAGGATATAAAACGACGTGGTTTAATGTTACGAATAGCAATTAAGCACAAAAACGATATTTTTACTAAATTTTCGTTAGCCTGTATATCCATCAACTATTCGTATAAATTTTAATTTCCGAAAAATTTTTTAACAACATGTAAATTTGTCTATAATATTTAAATATATTAAAAATAACGTTCAAATATCTGCACTTTCAATATTAGCAATTTTAAAACTGCATTAAAACCCAAGGTACCCGAGCGGACATCATCAAAGCATGCCTTAAAACAGCGGCTTTGTGGTATGATATTAAGAAGTTGCATTTGCGGACAAATATGTGAGCCCATTTTAGTAGGGTAGGTTCTGAGTCCCCTCAATCCGTGCTTAGTATTGGAAATGGAAGTATCCAAAATATCGATGGATATGTTATTGTACATTCCAGAATTGGTAAAGTTGTGCACTCCTTGAACGATTTGATTTATGAAGTGTATCCAGCTAAATTATTTCTCTAAGTCTAACTGAACATGCTATTGAAAATGTTTGAAACATGAAAAAAACCGCCCCTGCTTACCACGTAACGGTAAGTTTCAGAACCGTGAAAAACCGATGTTTAATACGTGTGGCGGGTATTTAATGTTCTGTTTCGACCAAACTTAGACTTCTTTACTTGTTAAAGTTAAATTTATAAACTTCGATGTTGCTAGTGGATGAAAAATAAAGCTTAGAGCGCACATAACGAATAACATCAGCTTCAGTCGACGATGCATGCTGCCTTGATACAAAAATGGAGCAACAGGTGGAATCCCAGATGTTGTTGCAAAAGAAGCAATTGCCAGATGAGGGGCTGCAAGCACTTTAGCAAATCTAATATCGTAAGCCGGTGCTATTTTATTGGTGGTAGCTTGTAACATTAGAGGCTACCGAAGAGCGAGTAGATGTAGTTATTGGAGTTTAGGAAACAATCGGTGAGCCTAATGAGATTGCCGTTAGGTATCAATGCAATCCGGGGAGTGGGCCAGGGACCGATCTATTCGAAAAAATCGTATTTGTGGTCCGATTTGCTTAAAATTTGGTACGTAGGTTGCTTTTTGCATAGATTATCACATAGGATCCTTTTGCCGGGAAGTTGACCAGGGTACTTAGGTAGCTTTTTGCCTAGATGAGCATATGGGCGTTTCCACCTGATAGTCAACCGCGAAGAAAAAAACAAAAGTCATATATCTAACGTATTTATGGGCCAATTTGACTGCTTTTTGTAATATATGCTGACTATGTCGGCAAAAACATTTTTGCGAAAAATGGTCTTGGTAGGTGGCGCCAGTGTCAAGATATTTTGAAAAACCGTATTTATGGTCCGATTTGGCTCAGTTTTGGTATGTGTAGTTGAAACATTGTAAGTCATAGATTTCCAAAAATTGACCCGCTAGGTGGCGCTGAAGTCAAAATAAAAAGTATATTCTACATAAAATTCATGTTCTTTTTTGCGTTAAAAATTCGTTTAAAAGCAATATTAACCAAAAAAATGTCGCGTACGTTATGTTTGTTTTTTAAATATAAAACTAACCAGCGACAATTTCTTTTTAAATATGAAAGGATTGTATAGGTACACTATTTAGCTTAGTTTAGGAATTTTTAAAGAAAAGAAAAAATCCCACGGTTTGCAGACTTCCGCACATATGTATATGTGCCTTGAAAACACTTCTTTTTTTGTCGCGTACGTTATCACCTAGTTTTGAACGGATATTTTCCACACCAAAGCTTCGAGGGTGACCATTTTTTTTCAAACATAGTACCCTTTGATTGCAACATAACCGTAATCTTGTTTTTCAGTAACTTCTATTTCTGTGCGATTTATTTTACTCCATAGGCGTACGAATGTCGCGTACGGCTGTATGGAAACACCCATATAGGATTCTTTTTTTCCGGAAAGTGGACTAGGGTACGTAGGTAGCTTTTTGCCTAGATTATCATATAGGATTCGTTTTTCCCATATATAGCTTTTTGCCTAGATTAGCATATAGGATTATTTTTTTCCGGGAAGTGGACCAGGGTACGTAGGTTTCTTTTTGCCTAGATTATCATATAGGATCCTTTTTTCCGTATATATTGTCTGATTGGCTTAAGATTTTATACGGGGGTAGCTTTTTGCCTAGATTAGCATATATAATTCTTTTTTTTTGGGAAGTGGACTAGGGACCGATCTATTCGAAAAAATCGTATTTATGGTCCGATTAGCTTAACATTTTTTACGTAAATAGCTTTTTGCCTAGACAAGCACATAGGATTATTTTTCCGGAAAAGTGGTCTATGAAAAATTTATTCAGAGCATTGACAAAAAAACAAATGCGAAGCACTATTCTCGACGCACCAGAGGGTACAGGTAGAACTACTCGATTTCGCCCATTTTCAATACCATCCGGCCTTATCCCAATTGAAGTACGCGCACCAAGTTTAATTGAGATATCTAAATTTTTACTCGAGTTATTGTGCGGACGGACGGGCAGACGGACAGACAAACATGGCTTAATCGATTTCTCTTTTCAGTCTGAGCGTTTTGGTATACATATGTCTATATCGATCTCTGTTCCTTTAGGCTTTTACAAACAACCGTTATGTGAACAAAGTTATAATACCCTTGTGCACAAGTGCGCTCGGCTATAATAAATGGATAAGTAATTGCATACATATGTGTATGTATGTATCAGAGTCGCGCAGTGAATAGCTCGGCTTATAAATATACTCTCACGCTCATGATTCGCCCCATTGTTCACTCAAACTTGCTGTCACTAAGGAAATTTTGTGGCGGATACTACGAACACACGAATTTATTAAAGCGAACGATCGCGAAAGATGTAGAAGCGCGACACAGAGAAACGGCAATGGAAAAATACTGCGATGCAAGTATGTGTGTGTGTTCGCTGCAATACAAGTACGTGTTTGTTTTCCCTGCACTACGACAGATGATACTAGAGAGGGACGGGAGTTCTCGATAGCGAGAACTTTCGATTGGAAGTTTCTAGAGATTAGAGCGCAGGTATATAAGCGGGAGGTTGCACCGCACATCAATTCTTTCGTAAATCAGAATGCGGAGAGTAAAGTTCGTTGTAAAGCAGTCAAGTTGCTAGCAAGCAAGCTATCACTAAATTTGTAGTAAGCAAGTTTTGTAAAGTGTTTATTGTACAATAAAAATAGTCGTACTGTAAATTTGGTATTTTAATTTAACAATACAGTGATCGAACCCGAGGTATTTGGGAAATTATCGAGGATCAAAATATAATCGTCACAATATTATTTTCTCACAGTCCCAAAGCTTGCTTGTGTAGTAGTGAGCATGCGTATCTTTAACAATCACTGGTCGCTCCCACTTGGCTTGGCTTGCTTATACGACGTTTCCACGCTTCGTAATTCGCTCACCCATTCGTTATTGGCGCCCAAATTACCCTTCGAATTACGTTAATGGCCATACAAAATTTTGAGAGCAATTTTCCTTATTTGTAGGTTATTCAGATGGAATTACCATGCGAATGACGAAAGAATCGGTCCTATTCTCTCATTTTAATCGGAAATTTATCGAACTCAGCTGTCAGAGCAAAAGACAATAGAAAGAAAAAACTAAAGCAAAGAAAGGGAGGAAAGGAGGAAACAAAATAAAATAACAACAATGAACTGTCAAATCCAATTAAGAATATGCCGTATAAACGGTGTAATTCGCCGTTCGTAATTGAGAGAGCGAACGACGTAATTCGGGTGTCGTGGCAACTTAGTTTTTTCTTTATGCAATTGTTTGAGAGATTCATTGCATACCACAGATGAGTGGCTCCCATTACCATCTATTACCATCTATTACCATTACCAGCTACTTCCGTGCTTGCAGTAGAACTAAGCGCCAAATCCTTGCCGGCATTACTCTCGCAAGTATCTGGCTCGATTTTAATGGCTGGTGCGATTTCTTCGGCGCCATTTCTGCTGTTATCCTCAAACTGCTTGCGCTTGCGTCCAACACTTTTGCGCTCCCGCGCCAGCGGCTGTTGGTGTATCCAAGAGCATTTGTTCTGTCAATAACTGTTGCTTACCTTCCTCCTTCCTCCTTCGTCTCAAAATCCACACCCTGCCCTAATCCCTCCATCGCAACAGTGATTTTTCTGCCGCGCCTACGCCCGCGGAATAGTTTTTATTTTATTTTATTGTGGTATTGATCAAAATAAATTTTTGTAAACAATTCGCACAAATTAAAAGTCGCCCGCACAATATAAATAATAATACTCATTTGACGTTTGGCAAAAACAATAGACAAATTTTTCAATTTTGATTGAAGCATGAGCGAAAAAATATATATGAGTCTAATTAGCTAGACTGCTTGCACAATTCTTGCACAACAACCGAAAAGTGGATTTTGAATCAAATGGAAGTGCGAGTGTGTTAGTGACAATAAAAATGTTTAATGGTATTCGAGTTTCGGTGATGGTTGTTTTGCTGGGTAGTTTTTTCATAAATACATACTATTAAATTTGCACTCAATTCTCTTTATTCAATATGTTAACTTAATACCTAATTACAAAATGTGCTTTAAGAATATTTAAATGTACAGCGGATAGCGAATGCCGACACGGTTCAACCAAGACTGCTCATCAACCATAACATTCGTCAAGTAGAAAGCTCCTACTACATGAACTTAGAGAAGCTCTTAACAGTTGTGCCATAAGCTTGCATATTTAACACCCCTTAACGCATAGCATAGAACCCCAGTGGCTTCCTGACCCTCATTGGAAAATCCCGCGCTGGTGACTGTGATGGGCTTGTTTCCAGTGGAGCGGTGGAGCTGGCGACCGAAGCTCTAAAGGAGGTGAATTGTCGTCGGCGAAGCTTTTCCTGCTGGGCTAGTTGAAACGGGTGATTCTGATTCAGCAGAAATATCGTCGTTTGCGATCCCCTCTTTGCTTTCTGGTATCTCTATGTGATGATCGGTTAAGACCAAGCGAGGACGAATTTGATCTAGATGTCGCTTGACTGTTCTGCCATCTTCGAGTCGCACAGTATACGGTATGGGCCCAGTTCGCGATTCAATAGTTGCTTGTTTCCAAGGGGGCCCGGATGCGTAATTAGGGATCCATAGAGGATCATCCTTGGAAAACGTCTTCACCTTCGAGGTGTGGTTATCGGTTTGTGCAGTTAATTCATGTGGATGAATTTTATCAAAATATGATTTAAGCTTCCTGTTAAACATTAGCTCTGATGGCGACTGTCCAGTCGATGCATGTGGTGTGATGTGTTGGTTAAACAAGAATCGAACAAGCTCTAAATTTATATCGCATTTCGAAGGCAGCTTTTTAAAAAACTCTTTAGTTGTTTGTACCATACGCTCAGCCTGCCCGTTTCAGGACGGATGGAATGGAGCACTGCGGATATGTCTTATCAGATTATCGTTCATAAATGACTTAAATAACTCCGAAGTGAAGGCGGTGCCATTGTCAGAAGCAATCGAATCAGATAGGCCGTGTATTGAAAACAAGGTACGTAATGGCTTGATAGCGGCTTCTGACGATGTTGATTTCACGATAAAAACTTCTAGCCATTTAGAGTAAGAGTCTACTACAATGAAAAATAGTCGGCCCTGAAAGGGGCCTGCGAAGTCAATGTGTAGTCGTGACAAAGGGACTTTGGTCGACTCCCACACGTGTAGAGGAGCTTGCGAGTTGTTGTGGCGTGTAACTTGGCATGGTGTACAAAGCTTAACTACGCGTTCGATGTCAGCGTCTATTTGGGGCCACCACACGTAGCTCCTCGCTAAGGCTTTCATGCGTACAATACCAGGGTGACTTGCATGCAGTGCATCTAGAATTACTTGTCGACCACCCGGAGGTACGATGACGCGATTACCCCATAATAAACATCCTTTCAATGTTGATATCTCAGTGCGACGTATGAAGTAGGGATATAGCTTATTTTCACGAGTAAGAGTATTCGGCCATCCCCTTAACGCCCAGCTTAGCACCATAGATGTATCGGAATCTTTTGCTGTGAGGGAAGCGACTTTTTTATCATCGAGCACTGGATGTGTAGTCTTTTCTATCAACACTTCAGATGGTTCCTCATCTTTTTTTGTATATGTGTTGACAGGAAAACGGCTAAGAAAATCTGCATTTCCCATTCTGCTCCCAGTGCGATGAATTATTTCAAAGTCGTAAGCGTTGAGAAAGATGCACCTTCTCAGCATTTGATTAGAAATGACTGCGGTAGTAGGCTTTGTTGAATTAAAAATACCAAGTAGGGGACGAAGATCGGTGATAATTGTAAAACGCCTACCGTATAAGTAGTCATTGAATTTTTTGACACCAGCAATTATTGCTACAGCTTCCCGATCAATTTGTGCGTAATTCCTTTCAGTTTTGTTCAATGTGCGAGAGTAAAAAGCTATTGGCCTTTCAGAACCGTCTTGCATACGATGGCTCAAGACTGCACCAACTCCAAAAGGCGATGCATCACAAACAAGCACAAGAGGCAGCTTCTCGTCGTAGTGGACTAGAACACGATCAGACACGATAAGTTGTTTGAGTTGCTCAAAAACTTCTTGATGATGCGACGTCCACAACCATTTGCAATTTTTGTCGAGCAGGCGATGTAAGGGCTCAGCAATTGTTGCTTTGTGTGGTAAAAAATTGTGGTAGAAGTTGAGAAGCCCTAGAAACGCTTGTAGTTGTTTTTTATCGCTTGGCGGTGGTGCGTTTTGAATAGCTGTCAATTTCTCTGGAGCTGGTCGGATGCCAAACGAATCCAGCTTAAATCCTAGGAATTCTATCGTTGGCTCATTAAATTTACATTTATCTTTATGCAGGCGAAGGCCAGCGTTGTCAAATCGAAGAAAAACTTGTTCCAGGCGATGTGCTAACTCTTGCTCAGATTTCCCCATAACTACGATATCATCGAAGTATGGTAGCACTCCAGGGATGTTACGCAGGAGGTTTTCAATAAAATTTTGAAAAATGCCTGGGGCGGAAGAAATTCCGAATTGTAACCGGTTTACGCGAAAAGCACCTTTGTGTGTCACAATAGTTTGCAGACTTGCAGATTTTTCATCCACGACTA
>JAPVRG010155517.1:7774-20060 GCA_029783565.1 Rhagoletis cerasi | reverse complement strand
CTCCGATTTGTGGCGTGCGCCTTGATGTTGTTACACAAAGGGGAGGGACCTACAGTTTTACGCCGACTCCGAACGGCGATTGTATTTTTATGAGAAGCTTTTTCATGGCAGAAGTACCCTCGGCAGAAGTACCGCTGTTAAGAAAAAACCTTTTTTCTAAATTTTTTTTGCGATGTTGCTTTGACCAGGGCTTGAACCCAGGCCTGCGGAGCGGAAGCGCGCACTGCTTACCACTACACCACAGCGGCCACCATAAATACTCGAGACAAATTGAGGGAACTTGGTTGAGAAGTTTTAATGCATCCACCGTTTAACCCGGGTCTTGCACTTGACGGTAAAAAATTGGCCTACCAAGAGCCGCTGAAAATCACTTGGCCAAGTTTTTCGCTGATAAACCACAGAAGCTCTACACTGATTATGAAGCTACCCGAAAAATGGCAAAAGCTCATAGATAATAATGCCTAATATGTACTTGATTAAAATTCATTTTCAAAAAAAATTTTTTTTTTCAAAAATCTATCCGAAAATCGGCGGATACTTTTCATATGACAAAAATATTATACTCAACGCAACAGCGAGAGAAATGGCTAAAATTTGTATGGCCATCCCTCTTGGTAAGCAATTACAGTTGGGCAACGTAAGTAACCCTTCTGCGAGCCTTGCATCAAGCCGTGAACATTACATATGTATATAAAATCTATCAAAACCTTAAGATAGTATCTCTGCGTGTAGGCTATGTTTTGGAAGTTGATGAACTAAATCCATAATGCTCACGAATCCATAACGCTCACGATGTATGTAGAAAATAAAGTTGTCAACCGTTTACTCTATCACTCTTGAGTAATATTTATGGTTTACATTCGTAAGTAAAATAAGCTTGCGTGATGTTATTCCACACCGATTAAAGGCTTTTTTAAACCACATCTATTTTAGATAAATTCAAATAGTTTTTACCATGCTAATAGACCTTACAAGGCTAACCAATAACAATTGCTTGCTGCTGCTTTAACTATTGCCTTCGTTGTTGTTCGCAATGTGGCGCGTCATTTATGGCAGTTAATTAAGTGCATTGCAGGAGGTGTGAAAACATACAACCACGGAATTTATTGCTAATATTTGATAATTAAATTAGCTGTAACCATTTCAGGAGGTGGCCACTGGCGATCGGCTGCCTTAGCGGCTGCTATGCACGTCTGCTGCGCCGTTACAGTATTTACGTCTTTTATGGCAGCAATTAATAACCATAACATGCCGACAATACTCGGAAAAGTCGCCATATCGACAGCGACTTGCGAAAAAAATGTATACACATAAATATTGATATATTTATTAACGCACTTATGCACGCAATATCCCAGTAGATAAACGAAAGAAGTACAAGTGCTACTTTAGGATCGGTAAACAATTGAAAAATGTATTTCTCTTCCTTCGGACCCAAATCACACTCTAAAAAATATATCCGTCACTTTACATGGCGCAGAAATGCTTAAAGATTTTCGAGAGCACCATTCTATGAAAAATGTAAGTCCATTTTCGCTGATCGACTGCTACGATGAACGGAGCTTTAAAAAGATTGAAAATAGCCATTCGTGATAATCGAGTGATTTTGTAGTGCATACTAACATAAGTTGAGACCGAGGCTCGATTCCTTGTAACATCACTGTAACATAAGGGGAGGACTTACAATTTCGCTCCGCCTTCAAGTGGCAAATAGTTTACATGAGGATCATGAGAAGCTTTTCAGAAGCAGAAATACACTTGGAGTTGTACCACTGCCTGCCGAGGGGTGACCGCCAGAAAATTTGTTTCTTATAATAATACTGTGTAACATAATGAGAAGAATAAAATAGGACACGAATGCAGTATGGAAATTATGAAAGAGCACTATATTCTACTATTCAAGCTCTTTCATTTGACATCAATGTTGAGAGGGCTGTAAAAAGTTATGTAATCCGCCGTTTTTTGGATGCGGACATCTTGGATTGACAATGGTACTGAATATACATAATTGTATTGCTATCAGAACTAAAATATATTTATTTTAAATTTTTAAGTTTTTTGTTTTAGTTACGTATTTTTAAATTTTTTCCTTCTTATGAAGTTTACCCTCCACTAGTTGAACCCGCAATCCGCATACGGATTACTCCTTTAATTTAAGTACTATACCGTTTCGAATAGCTAAAAGGGAGTATTAGTTTTGAAAATAATTTGCAGAATAGTTATTATAAATTCAAAATTTCATCAAGCAGCCATTTTTAAATATCAGGGCTTGGTTCAATTTGTATTGATGATTGATATTTTATTAACTTGCATACCCCTTAACTAAAAAAATAAAAAAAATCTGACCTCTGGACTAATCTTTAAATAAAGTGGACGTACAAGCAAAAATAAAATTTCAAACCGAATATCTCGTAAGCGGGAAAGTTTTGGACATCATGTCAGGTAACCAACTTAATCCAAAATAACCTAAGTATCTAGAATGACCTTCCCGGTAGCCTTATATAAAACAGCCGTCTGACTGTTGGTATGTACTTTATAGACTCGAAAACCACTAAACCGATTGAGTTTAAATTCATAACATATACATATATTTACTTGTGCCTTTTGTACACAGTGAAAAAAAAATTCCGGTAGGTGGTGCTAGTTCTGAGATATCTCAAATTTAGAAAATGTGTTACAAAAATATAGATACTTAATTCTAAAAATTATGCCGATAGGTATAGCTGGAGTCGAATCTCTGAAAACCCATTTACAGACCAATTTGGTTAAAATTCAGAACATGTATTGGCCACGTAAAATGAAATATTTTACTTTAAACTTGGCCGGATAGGTGGCGCTGAAGTCGAGATATCTCTAAAAACCCGATTGGATGCAAATTAAAAACATATATGTATTACCAACGTAAGAAAAGAGATATACGTTTCTTAAATTGTTGTGTCGTTAGAATCAACACATCTTTAAAAATCACATTACTCGATAGGAGCTAATTAATAGATCGAGGTGTGTCTTAAATTTTTCAATACGATTGATTCAATTTCAGAACAAGCTAGATTTCGTAATTTGCTGACATACTAAATTACTGAAAATATTAGCAAATGCGCTTAGTTATAAAAAAAAACATTTACATAGTTATAAAAACAATGACAAAAACAATATTTGAAGGGGTTAGAATCAAAAGGATCTAAGTAGGTCTGACATTGTTTTGAGATAATTACGGTTAAAGTTGATTACTTATTGTAAATTCTGGGTAAATTCATTTGAAACGTTTATTGGCCGGCCAATAGATGGCACTACAATGTCCAAAATGACTTAGATCTCTTTGTTACCAAATAAACACTATATTTAACTATACAAATATGGGTGTAACTTATATTTTCAAAATATGTCACTTAGACCCTTATGATTCTAACCCCTTCATTTATTCCTTTAACAAAATGTTTAGGATAACGGCCTAAATTCCGATAGTTCAATCCACCCTCATAATTAACAGAACGGCACTATTATGATCGCAGTTGAACTGTTTACTACTATGTCGGAACTGGATCAATGGGAATCGAGTTGAAAATATTTCTGATACTATAATGAAAACCCAAGACATCATTTGCTTATCACACGTCAAACATACATGCATACATATATATGTACGCATATTGCAGCAGCCGGCATAGCCACGAGAACAGCGAAGAAACCAAAATCCAAGTCACTTTAATTTGACTTCGGCATTTTGCTCTTGAATTCTATAAGCTGACATATCTACACACTTTGTATCTTGGTGTATACGTCGCTTTCCTTCTCTTTTTCCCTTTCTCTATGCTATATCTTCCTTCTTACTGATGTAACGAAATCAGTTTTAAAAATTTTACACTCCATTTGCGACACCGCCGCCTAAGAAGTTTCACTCGAAGACGTAACATGACTTTTTCAAACAGAGTCATTTTCGGTTTGTCCATGAATAGAATAATAAGTATTTTTTAAACAAATTGAAATAAATTGGTTTTCATGACTGGAAGAAATTTGATTCAAACTGAACATTTGAAAACACATTCACATATTCTGGCTGTAGCTGAGTGCGAAGCGGTGCTTGCTACCATGATACAAAAAAGAAGCTAGTTCCATTGTCACCTTTGCGTCGCGACATTTCGTGCCACCATACCCAACAACAAATATCCTTCAAATTTTATTATTATTTTTTTTATTTAAAATCATCCTGTACTTAAAATCTGAATAAGCAAATGGTATTTTGTTTTCGAAACAGATAAAGGCTAATGCTCTTCTACTATTTTAAGTCGATAGGTTGTTCTAGCTTCCATACTAACAATAAATTATCAATTTTTAGAACACCTTCTCCAATATATGTAGGATAGCAAATTAAATTAAATTTGACCTACATAAATAACGATATTGTAAAAACATACTGGAAATGGAAAATACTCACTTCTATGAGAGTCAGGAAGCCCGCGGGTCTCAAAGTAAATCCCACTTTCAAGTTAATTGAAAGATATGATATGCAGTTAAATGGACAGAAAATATTGAGTTAACCATCGAAATATTTTATTCAGCATCTTAATATAATCAGAAACGATCCTGTCCGATACCGGAAATAGAAACAGCCTTGATTTTTAAAATAGGTTTAATAAAGTTGTATTATTTCAAAAATTAAGTTTTAGGATAAGATATTAAAAGGCAAATGTTAATATAATTATTTTATAAATAATCCCAAATCTATGGTATACAATTCCTTCTGCCAAAAAACTTAAATTGGGTAACGCCGCTTAAAATCATTCACAATTGCGCAACTGACAAAAATTTGATTTTTAATCAAAAAGTTGTTAATTGAAACTACCTTATTTTTTATGTCATGTGAAATGCAGAAAAAATCGTATTCAAACGAATGAATAGGAGATATTTTTGCGCCCATATTTTGCATAAAAGAGGAAAAATATTAAATATTGATTAAAGCCATCTTAAAGATCATTTGTTTGACTTGCCATCATTTGCTAATGGTTCATTTAACTTATTGATTTAATTTAAATTAATTTTTAAGCAGGGGCAACCCTATTTAAAAATATTTTCGAAACAAATCTTTCGCGTACATCTTTCGATTAACATCCATATTGTAATACTTTATTAACTTATGGAAATATGGAATTTGGCTTTTAGGCAGGTGACAGCCCTTTTCAAAGTATTTTCGTGCGGCCGTCCGCGTTTGCGCTCCACCACGCTCGCCCACGTCCCCTCGCGGTAAAGCCGGAGAATTTATTTGTTTATACAGGGAAATTGTGATTATTGCATACCGTTAAAAAGGGCATAAAGTGAATATGCTTTAGTAGAATAAGAACTACTCCATCACTTCTAGTTTTCATTTAAATGCAATACGAATACGGGCTCATAACTTTTTTTTAAGTTATCATCTGCATCAACAATTAAATTTTATAAGATTTTCCTGTTATTTGAGATAAAAATAAGAAAATTTGCTTGCCAGTTTTCTCATTTTTAAAAAAAGGTATTTAGGTTTTAAAATTACGAATTTCGTATAAAATTTAAAAAAATCTTAAATCCTCTAGGTACAATTTTTGGGGCTGAACACATATCAGACGACCCCAATTTTCTCCCATTTACGTATGTTGATCCCCCTGCCAAACTCTCCGTATACTGATATTGCTTAAATACGAAATATGTATGTACATTAGAGTGGTCCAGGAAATCCTTTTTTTAATATCATTCAGTGCTCACGCGAATTTGTGTTCCTTTTGCTAAAAAATGAAAGTACATAACTTGATTTAAAAAAATTAAATTTAGAGGTCGCTCAGGTCTATTTTTATTTTTCTTAAAATTACTCTGCCTTCAATCCGTGCGCACGCGAAATTCCTCTGAAAATTAAAGTTTCGTAAGATCTTAAATTATGCTTTCGAGGCCACTGAGCTCTGAATAATATTAAAAAAAAAGGATTTCCTGGACCACTCTAATGTACATATGATGAGAAGTTGGTTGTTTTTGTACCAAGGCAGGCGTCGACGACGCATCCGTAGAACGGGCTGATTTAATTGAGGAGGCGACTCCAAATTTCGCATACAACAAAATATCATTGGAAGACTTTTTAAATCGAATTAATTACTGGCAGAATAATATTAGTATGCTGGATTATGTAAATCTATCTGAAACAGTGGACGCTTCAGACGACTCACTATTATTCAGAATCCCAACATATATTGTGATATTTGTTTTTATAAGCCACGAAATGCCCCTTAAGTCAGTTATTAAATTTCGCTCAGATTGCTTTGCCGAGCACAGCAAGAGCCAAATTCTAAATGGTAATACAAACATTTTGTGTCTAATTTGCCATAAAATTGTTCAGAAATCGATTCAAGTATATGTTTAACTTGATCATGTGCCATTTATTTGTATAACATATTTCATTTAAATACCACGTACATGTGAACATAATATAATTTTGTAAAATACAATTTTTTTAAGGGTAAAATAAATCTTTAATTTAACTCAACCATCAAATTCGTTTTAACTAAATATTTGAATACATTAGTTGGATGTGGACGCATTTAAAATGGCAATAAAGCCCGCAAAATAGGAAATAAAGTTCGCGGGATTTATTTCTTTTTTGAAAGAGAAATGACCCTATGGGCATTATTTCCAAAAAAAAAGAAGCAACGCACGTTCTATTTCCGCGGATGTTGATGCACGCCACCTATGGGTGTCGTATAGTTATGATAAGCACTTCGTATGGCATTCCCAGTTAATTTTCACTATTAATCAGTTTATTTAACTCATCTTTTATAACCTACTAACGAATCTAGGGAAATTGTGCTTGCGATAGGCGAATTACCTCCAATATGCACATTTATCTATTCAAGATAGTTTTGAGTGCATTTGGCATCCGTACATTGATTATTTTTAATTTAACAAATTCCTTAAATTATTCTAACCTTCACACACAAGAGCTTATTTCGAAACTTTCCCACTGACCTGTTTATTAACAACCATCTCAATCGGCTTACACCTGTACAAACAAAATGTCTACAAGAAGGACATCAAGCACGCACGCATGCGCTTGTATCTTTCTGCGTTTATATCAGCGCGACAAATCGGCGTACAAGAAACGAAATGCAATTTATTATGTTACTGTGACATTTTGCCACCGCCGCTACTGGCAAGAGTATACGCCAACACCTAACAGCAGCACTCTCATTTCTGCCAATAACCGCTGCGCATGCTTCATCAGTACGAAGTTTCGGACACCAAACGGCAATGGGAAACGCGATCTTTGCATTTCGTATTAATTCACTTTCAAGTTTAACACAAACTAACAAGGCAGCCTTTAAATGGGCGCATACGTTTAGCAGAATTTGCAGAGCTGGAAAAAGGAAAAGTTGGGAGGAAAAAAGTCCAAAAAGGACAAAAACAGAATGAGCTACAACACGATATGAAATTAAATGAATGCGACGCCAAATGATCTCACCATCAGATAAAAAAAAAGCTTCACATACTAGGGAAATTTGTATAAATATATTAAGTGGCCATTGAAGCAGGTTGGCTAAAAATGCATGCTACACCCAAGTTCGATGCCTGGTCCGAATGATTCAAAAATTATAGAAAATTGGTTTTTTATAATAGCGGCCAACCTCCGAGTATATTTCTGCCATGAAAATGCTTCTCGTAGAAATGTATGTCTCTCAATCTGTTGGGCAAGATCAAGACACATACACATATTTTGTCAACCAATAAGAAAACGCAACATATATATTTTTTTCACCGTTTTTTTTGAAATCACCAAATATATAAAACCTTGATTGAATTAAAATGCTGAAACAAAACGAGCATTTAATGCAGTTTCTTAGGGAACCTGCATTCGTCCTACAAACCAAGCTCTTTCATAGGATGTGAGATATGGTAATTTTATAAAGGAATTATTCAGATTTATTTAATTAATATATATTTTATTACTACCATTTGTGCATCTGCCTAAGACCAACTTCTGATTTTTATTAAACTAGAAAAGCCACAAAGGCATTGCGATCAGTACTTGTAGCCAAGGACATAAAATAATCATTATTTATGAGACTTTAAACAAAAAAAAATCAGTATGTTGCAAAGATTGTAAAACATATTTAACCAGGGATCGAAAATAATTATTATTTCCAAATTTTCAATGAAAAAAATCAAAAGCTTCCAAATATCGTAGAACAGTTTCGAGTATATGCAGGGTGTCCCAGAAGTCGACGTCAATCCGGAAACGCGAAAATATAAAAAAAAAATCAATGTCTTGTATTTTTTAAATTATAGGCGTTGTTTGGCAAGGAACTTTCAAAGTTGGCGCATTTAATAAGGATTTCAAAACAGATAGATTATTTCTTCAATTCTGGACAATTTTTATGTCTATAAAGAATACCAGTTTTGAAAATTTGTTTCTTACTTACTTAAAACGATTGTAGTTTACCCAAGACTTTCCTAGAAGCCGTAACTTTTAAGGTTATTCTAGTTTGAGTGAGACGGAGAGAGTCATTTTAGGAAGTGTGAGTGAGACAGAGAGTGACGCCACTTTGTCTTGAGCGATGTATATGAAAATTATAATTAATAACTACATTTTTAATTTTTATCGATCGCTCAGAATACGAGTATATAATCATATATCGAGTTAAATTTTTTTTTGATCAGTTTGAGTTTTAATTTTTTTCATCAAAAATTTTAATTATTTTTTCTGTTTTGTTTTTTTTTGTTTAACCGAAAATAAAACTCATTTCTTGAGCGTTATTTTATCTCTCAGAAATAAAAATTAATTTTTCAACTTAACTTTTTTTTCTGGCAGATCAAAAATTTCAAAACACCACAACGCTTTCTAAGAGTCTTTAGCAGTTAAATAGTGATTCAAACTATTTTACTTAAAATGATTACGGTCCCTTCATATCAAGGAGCCACTGCTAAGCGCAAGTTTCTCGCATAAGTCTTTTGTTTCCTATGAATCAATTAGAAAGATTTCGATTGGTTCTCCCTTCTGTTTAATTACTGCTTAATATGTTTTATACTTAATAACGTTTTTTTAATTACTTACTGTACTCGCAGAAGTTGCCCGTACTTGCTAAAAATTCCCACCATGAATCCCTGGTTAGGGTGGGGTAGAGTAAATGTAAATTAGGGTAAAAAAAAATTTTTGTTATTGACCATATAAAATGCAAAACTCCGCAAAAAAAAACTTCGATTAGATCCTCATAAAATACAAGTAAGTGTACGCACATACTAAAATCTGAGTTTTTATACCTTTCATGAACATAAAATGGTATTATAACTTTGGTCCGGTGTTTGTAAGTACCAGAAGAAGAAAAGATAGCCCCATTAAAATGCATACCAAAATGATAAGAACGTCAAAATTAGTCGATTTAGCCATGTCCGTCTGTCTGTGTGAACGCAAACAAGTCATTATATTTTCGAGATATCTGACTGAAATTAGGTGCACGGCAGCTTTTTGATACGACATTAATCCTTTGCCTGAACCGGCAAAATCGGACCATTACAGCATAGAGCTCCCATATAACTGATTGTTCAGATATGAGATATGGCGTTGCAACTCCTTCATTTATGCAGCTAGGAAAACGAAATTTCGTTATATTTTCGCTTATTATCAAAGAGTTTACAGTGAAAATGATAAAGATCGGGTCAGTATAACCTATAGCTCCCATTCAACTGATTGTTCAGATATGAGGTTTTACTCAAAATATCCTTCATTTAGACAGCTAAACCTGAACAATTTCGTGAGATATTTACTAATTAATCATGCAAGCTCTACTGGGAAAATTATCAAGATCGGTGATCTATAAAGAATGTTCAGTTACAAGTTTCTGCGATATAACGCCTCTGACTGTGTAGTTCACAGTGTACATCAATTTAATATAAGTAATGTGTAGCTTCTAAAGAAATGAAGGTTAAGGTTAAATTTTTTTTGTTCATAAAAGGTATGAAGCCTTCAGCACAGCCGAAGACAGCACTGTCCTTACTTGTTTTGTCTTATCTTAATACTTTTTCATATTTTCTAGATTTACTATTTTCTAAGTTTTTTTCCGACTTTCTCTAGCGAGGTATTTGCTAATTTCTTATAACAAAACTTTCACTCTTCCCAATTATAATTAAGCTTAGCTTTTACTTACGTAAGAAACTTTGAGTGCAATACGCTAGCATAACGCGAGAATAACACGAGCATAATGAATACTATTCGAGGTATAAATTGCCGTAAAGCGTTCAAAATATTTTATTTAACAATTTAACCAACTATTGTCTATTTTTCTGAATGTTTATTAAGCACATACAGAGCTGCATGCTATAAATACCCTGCAAACATATTCTGATTGTTCAGAATATATGTGTCCGAAATGAGTCCTACGTATGTATATAAGAAATATGAGTTTCAAAATCAAAAAATGTGTAGCTCATATATGAATATATATCCTCGTATACCATCCAAATTAATAGCTAGAACTTTGTGCCAATAACAAAACAATACAGCGTCGAAAAAGAAAAAGAAATATGAGCTTCGATAGAATGAGATAATACCAGGGCAGCACAATAATCATGTTTTTTTATCAATAAACGAAAAGAAATTTGAACGTTACGTCTTCAACAAAAAAAAAATTCGTTTCGTTGATTGATAAAAATTTTCGTTGCTTTGAGTATCAAAAAATGTTATAAAAAAAATTTTGTTTTGTTGATTATCAAAAAAAGTTTTCAAGTTTTCTCTTGTGTTTGCAGCTCAAGAACGAAATTTAATGAAAAAAATGTATTTGTTCCCTCTTATTATGGGCTTTAATTATACATTTTTTATATTAATGTGCAACGTATAAAAAAGAAAAAAAATTAAGTAAACATTCTTCTTCTTAATTTTTTTTTTGATTATACCATTTTTAAAAAATTTTTTTTACACAAAAACATTGTCTATAATGTCAACTTTAAGTGCCCTAATGGGCGTAATGGGCTACGAAGTCGTATGGACTCTAGATCGTCTAATGCTCGAGCAATATGAAAAATATACATTGAAATTTTATAAAATTGTGTATTTTTGAAAAAGGAAATGTGTGTAAAAAAAACAAAAGCAATATAAATAAATTATACTAACTTTACTAAAGGCCTGAAATCACGAAACTTCCTTCAAGGAAATGGCAGAATTGAACTTTGTTGCAAGTTCCCATGGGAAATCTGCTTTCGACGGGATTGGAGGAAATTTTAAGCGACTAGCAGCTGGAGCGAGTCTTCAACTCCCGAAGTTACAACAAATTCGTACACCCGAAGCGCTCTACCAATGGGGTAAGAATAATTTAGAGAAAAAGTAGGTGCTGTATGTTTCCAATGGGATGTCTATAAAAAATAATTGCAACTAACTTTACAGCGGACTTTATTTCGACTATGACTATGTGCCAATTACTTTAATCCTATGCAGGGCCGTAGAGAGGAGTTTCAGACCCGGGGGAATCTCGAACGTGGGCCCCTTAACACACACAATTTAGATGAGAAAAATAATATAAATAAAATAATAAAATATGTACAATCTTTATAGCTACAATTTTTATAGCTTTTTTCCATGATGTATTGACGAGAACATGTTTACATGCACAAGTTTAATTGAATTACTATTCTCCATACAAAATGTACGAGTACGACTATTAGGGTGGGCCAAAAAAAATCAAGTATTTTTTTTTTATCCGACACACGAAAACTAGTTCCTAGGTACCTCTAGAAAGTACTTACCAAATATGAGCCCTTAATATTAACGGGAAGATTATGCTCATCATAGTTTTCCATTTTCAATTTAGTCTCATATAAAAATGGTCATATCTTATCACCAATAGATCGTTAAACCAGTCAATATTTATACGAAATTGAATGGTCTGTTATACTCTTTTCATCATTCTAACCGTTTAAAAGATATTCAAGGTCAAAGATTGAAGTATTTTAAGGAAAATAACTTTTTGTTTTGAATTTTGTAACTTACTAAAAAATAATTACTGTCAAATGAGTTTCAATTATTTCTATAGGAAATTGAACGCCTTACAAAAAGGGTCTGTTGTACTAAATCGATTACTCTAACCATTTAGAAGATATTCGCTGTCGAATCCCAACGCCTACTGCTTTTGATAGTTTTTCAATAAATATTTTCAATTTTATCCGTTTAATTTATGAATTTTGAGATAATTTATGATCTATTTCAGAAACAGAAGGTTTTAATTTAAGAAATATCATCAAACATATCAGCAGAAAAAAAATTCTATTTCGCCATATGAAATTTTAT
>JAPVRG010155382.1:0-10293 GCA_029783565.1 Rhagoletis cerasi | reverse complement strand
GAAAATGTATGTGTAGGCGGTTGAGGCACCGGAACACCTTCACAGCGCACTTCTGGTAAAATGACATTATTTGTTGCTTCGTATGTCATTATCGCGTAGTGCCTTTTGCTTCTACCAAATTTGTAATTTACGCAGAAATAGCATGTATCTGATTTGTGATTTTCAGGTTCAATCCATATAATAGGCGCAGAAAATGTCAGCGCTTTAGTACCGCCTTTGTACCAGGTCAAAAGACCACTTTCGCAAGTAGTACATACAGTTTTTGGTATCCAAGCTTCACATAAAAATCGTATTCCAAAGAAAAGAAAAGATGGTTCTTCAATTGTAGGGAATATCTTTCTTCTGCTTTGAAGGTGCGTAAAATGTCCACAAATAAAACAAAACCAATCTCTTAATTTGCAAACAGAATCCGCCATGCTTATTTAAGCTTTAATTGTTCTTTTTTTATATTAATTTTAGTAAAAATCACACCCGATATGTACTGCTTAGTAAGTCAATTAAGCTTAATTTTATCACACCCGATTTGTAAGTCACAGCTGACTAGACGCGAGAACTCAGTGTTTGGCCCGGCCGAACTTGACGACGTTTTCACCTACATACTTTGTATATGTTGGCGTGTAATTTTGCCAATTAATCGTAAAGAGCTTTATTTACAACAATGGTGTCTTTGGTGACCCCCACTGAAATTTTCCGCCGAACATTTTCGTAGAATATTTTAATCCTTAAATGTCCTTTTCTAAAGGATATTTTTTGATTTTCTCGAAAAAAGGGTCAAATTGACCCATAAAGAAACCAGTTAGAGGGTTAAGATCTTCCACAAAAATAATCCTCATACAATTCCACAATACAACTCTGACCATAAGAATTCTCTCAGACATTAACTTACAACATTTTTTTCATATAGTATAATGCTCCCTTCGACCAAAAAATGAAAACTTTGACCCACTGTAAAAAAAAACTCAGACGTGCTGGACCATAAGTTTGTTCTACAAAAATGATCTACTCAACATACCCTTTCAGAATTATGGGGTCGCTATTCTGTTCCATTCAAAAAGTCTTCATTTGTTGGACAGTGTTTTTATATAAACCTGCACAAGTTATATATTTTTGCAAAGGGCGTATCAATACCTTTCGAACGGTAGGTTGCTCGCTTCGATTATATGATTTTTTCAAAGCATATTGACAAATAACTGCGAAAGAGATCAAAAAAAAATTTTTTCGAAAAAATCTCGAAATCGCTTCTTTGAAAAAAAGAATGGATTGTGTTTTCGTGTTCAGCGACCCAAAATTAACTTAGAAAACATTTTTGTTTCTTAGGTTAACGCAATTACGTCAAAATTTGTCGACTAGTGTATTTGTTGTTGTTTTGTAATATTAAATATTCTATAATTGTTAGGTGAAAATTTATAAATAACCTTTGAGGGGATATAGTAAAGTGCAATTCAAAAAAAAAACATATCTAACAGGTTCGAGCAACAAAGCCACGCTTCGTTTCGTTTACAAGCGAGAATTGTAATTTCACAAACTTAGTTAAGTAGCTCGTTTATATTCACACATACGCAGTGTGCAGGAACACGCCTGCTATTTGCTAACAGGAAACGCAGTCACGACGGCTTAATCACAGTGGTGAGCAAAAAATGAAACAACCGACGTATCAGTGAAGAAATGTTTGGTGCTTATTGCAAGATATCTCAACAACGCTAGCGTAGTTCATGACCGCTTTTTTGCATTGTTAGATCTTGGGAAATCAGACGCGATGTCAATTTTTTATGTTATTAAAGACTTTTTTATTTCTAAAAATATGCCGTTAAAAATCTGATCGGACTAGCAACAGATTATTTAAAGCTAAGAGTAGATAAGGATACGTTTTAGAGCATATTTTATATGTGGGTATGTCATACCCTGCCACATACTTTTTGTAACATTTTGTTACCACGCTCCCGCCGGGTAAATGATGTACAATTTCTTGGTAGTTTGGAAACTGATTTGGTAGCCATTTGGGTACCTAAAAGTATTTACAAGTGGCAACACTGATCAGAGCCGGAACTACTTCGGGCGAACCCGATGCCCTTGTCAAAGATGGATAGCAACTGTCTGCGGGATTTGAAATAAGTAAAATAAAAACAAAGGAAAAATGAGGGTCTTTTACTATTTCCTTATAATGGAACATCTGGAAATTCGCAACCTTCGATATTGGATCTCAGAAATCATTGGGTGAGGAACAACATTTTTGGCGAAAAGTTTTTGAACAGATTCTGGATACTAGAATGATGCTGGAAACGTGCAACCTCAGTTTTTCACGTTCGGAAATTATATTTCTATAATTGTTAGGTTAGCTAAAGATGATACGGTTTTATGCGAATTATTGTCATGGTTCAGTTCTATCAGATATTTGAGCCTTCAAATACAAAACGAATTTATGTGTCGCTTTGGACATGAAATTCATGAAAATTTAATTCACGCCTTGAAAGACACTCCGTAAAGGGTGATCAACGAGGTATTCACTTATTTTACTGCTGTAAATTATCAATCTGCTTCAGGGCTGGAAAACTTGTAATAGATTACACAACCCAACAAAATTTCAACAACTGCTTGTGGCACAAGCACTGGTTTATCAGGGATGGAAAATTAAATGTTCAAATTGTACCTAATTTGAGGAAAACATTGTACCTAAGTGCAGACAAATGTACCTTAAAAATTAATACTTGGTTTGCACATTTCGCAACTCATCAAATTTGTTTAATACATACTTAAATAGTACGCAAAAATTAAGGCAATCTGCCTTTGCAATGCCTTTCCTAATTTCGGGATCCCCAATAAACTAATTTTACATTGAGCTTTGTATAAACTGAATGAACTTTTCAAGGCCAACCAAAGCTATAGACAAGGGAAATCATTGTGCGTCAATCCCTGACCATGCCCCACATCACTTGGAGCCCTTTTGATTATGCTTCTGATGAATTTGTATGCCCGCAACCTCTATACGAGCCAGGCTCTCGCATGCGCCTCATACCTTTGTATGTCACCAAAAATGCTGTTTCAACTGCTTAGGAGTCCATATAAGCTGCTTAACCTAAGCATAGGGCATATGCAAATGACATTGATAATGTTGGTCTTAACACCAAAAATTCTCGCATGGTTTACTCAAACTTTAAGAAAGAAGAAAAAATTATTAGTAAACGAGAAAAGTCAAAGTACCTCCTAGCAACAGTGTACCCGTTATTAAGGGGGTAACTGTTGAGAGACATTATTTCGAAGTTATACCAGTTTTTATTTGCTTAGGATCTAGCACAAGCATCACTTCTAATATCAGCCTGAGATCGAACGAAGTATAATTCTTGACGGAAAGCAGGAGCGTTTTAAGCGAACAAAAATTCAACCTTAACAAATCTCTAATCTTTTCAGTCCGCTTGATTGGTAGAACTGGCCAAAGTTTGTGTGGGAGGAAAAAATGCATTGAAAATTAATTGGGCTATACTGTAAATATACCTAAAATGGTGTACTTGTACCAAATGTACTTTCAAATTAAAAAAGGTTTGTGGTCGCTTCGTTGAAGGCAACGAATATTTTACCTGATATGGGACTGAGTTTTTCAAGTGGAAAACAATCATTATTAGCTCTTCTACATCTAAGAGCCGAACTCACAGTGCGTAGTTACACTATTGTTAGCTTAACCACTAACAAGCTTTTAACTACCAATTGAAACTTTCATGTTCCCCAAAATACATATATATAATTATTTTGCACACTTATTTTTCCTGACACTCTTTTTTGCAGAAAGGGCCCTCCAATAATTACTAGCTTATTTGTAAGATTTTTATTTCCCACTGTATTATACATACACATGTTCATACTTTTATATATTCGCAAATGTGCGTAGTAAACTTTGCACCAAAGTAAAAAATCTAATACAATATGTATGTATATAAGCAGTTAGTTATAAGAGCCGGCTTTAATGTACACAAATGAGTATTCAGAAGCCGAGATGAAATTTACTTAGTAAATTTACAAATTTACGTACATACATATGTATCTTACTATGAATAATCCTCTCTGAAAAGTTGGCGATACTACACAGAGGCAAACTTCTCTTCCACGATGCGTTTTCTTATTTAAAAATTAATAACGAATAATTTACACGAAAAATTAACCTTTGTAAAATAGTATTTTCTAGGCCCACTTTGGATCGCTGAATATGAAAACCAAATCCTTTTTTTCAAAGAAGCGTTTTCGAGATTTTTTCGAAAAACGTGTTTTTTGGTACCTTTCGCAGCTATTTGTCAATACATATCACACTTTTAGTCGGAAATTGATTTTTTTTATTTTAAAATTTTTTTTTTTAATTTTTTTTTAATTTTTTTTTTAATTTTTTTTTCTTACTACAGGACGCGAATTCGGGAAGACTCTAATCAACACAAACGAAAAAATTCAAGGGGAAAAGCTTATTTTCGACCAAAAGTGTGATTGTGTGAAAAATAAAAAGTTAGAATTTTTTCCATAACATCTACATTTCTTATCCGATTTGGATGATCTTAGACTCAAAATTTTTTCAAATTTGAAAAAAAAATTTCAAACAAAATTTTTGTTATTAAAAATAAGCATCTAAAAATGTGTAATTTTCAAAAATGATAGAAAATTTCACTTTTTTCGATTTTGGTCGCTAGTAACACAAGTTATATATTTTTTCAAAGGGCGCAGCAATACCTTTCGAACGGTAGGCTGCCTGCGTCGATTAGATAATTTTTTCAAAAGATATTGGCAAATAACTGCGAAAGGTACCACAAAACACGTTTTTCAAAAAAATCTCTAAAGCGCTTCTTTGAAAAAAAAAATTAGTATTGTTTTCATATTCAGCGAACCAAAATTAGCTTAGAAAACTTTTTTTTCTTAGGTTAACGCGATTACGTCAAAATTTGTCGACTAGTGTAATAGATTGGCGCTTACACAATATATTAGTGTTTGGCCGAGCTTCTCCTCCGAGTTGCGGCATGCGCCTGATGTTGTCACACAAGCGGGTGTATTGTATTTTTATGAGAAGCTTTTTCAAGGCAGACATACACTCGGAGGTTTGCCGAGAGACGACCGCTATCAGAAAAAAACTTTTTTTTATGTTGGTTGGAAACTGGGCTCGAACCGAGGCCCTGCGGAATGGTAGTGCGCACTTCTAACCACTACACCACTGCTGCCAACCAAAAAATTATTTATTATAAAATTATTTATTATAAAAATGTGTTTCTTATCTAACATTTAAAACACTGTGTATTTATATGTAATTTCAGTCCAAACAAAACTGAGGTGGCAACTTTGGATAATTAACCAAATCATATAGACTTTGTACTTCATCATAATATGTGCACATACATGTATATACTTATGTAGTTGTAACGATAATTTGAGATAAGCTTTTTAAAATCGAACTTTACTCTAACGAAACTAAAACGATTGCCACCGCCGCGCGCCGTTAGATACTTTGATCTCCCCAGCAGTCTTGAACGATATCAACCAACAATTGACCAATTTAATTGTATTCGCAACAACATTCGCACTTAGAGTAATGATAATAAAAATTGTGTTCTTTTTTATTGTGACATGAACATAAATGCTTAGAATAATTGCTTAGAATTTTTGTTTGCAGTTTTTGCAAAAATGATAACGGTGTTATTGACAATGAAAAAATTCTAAAATAAAAAATGGTACAAGTATGTACATATGTGTATAATCGTATGACAGAGTCCAGAGTGGGTGTGGCGCAATCTGTACTAGTAAAAGGCATGTTTTGTTTTTGTCGGAACGAAAAGCAATTACTCAATGACCAGTGCTTTGTAAGAGGGTATTGCTATTAAAGATCTGTACTTAAAGATTATCAGAAGTATTATGACAACTAAAACTGGACTTTGGTATAACAATTATCTAGCTTTCGTCATAATTTGGGGTTCAAGTACTCTTCACTATTTCTCACTGGAACTGTGTATGTATTAAGCAATGTTTTTATTACCTTTTTGATTTCTTTATAACAAAGTAGAACCGGTCGCTAAATCCGAAAATAAGCGTAATTTATTTCTGCCATGTAGTTTTCGTTGTATCACCACATAACGCTTTTTGTTTAAATAAAAAAGGTTGATTATAATAATTTCTACTATCTGAAGAAGCCGTTAACCGATCACAAGATATATATCAAAGGATAGGTAATTCAGTTTTCTAGCTTTCATTCATAATTAATTTTTCATTGAAATTACAAGTATTCTTTCGGGTTTTCCACGTTCATTCGATATTTTTGTTTTTGGATTTTTTTAACCGACTTCAAAAAAATGAGGAGGTTATCAATTCGTCGGAATACTTTTTTATGTATGTCACCGCATAACTTTGGACCACGACAAACCGATTTCGATTTCTTATTTTGTCGAAAAGGTGGTACGTCAGGGGTGGTCCCGTACTAATTTGGTTTAGTTCCGATCACTGGATCATGAAGAAATAATTCCTAAATTTGTATATGTGAAAAGAAGTCGGTTCTGTTTTTTGCTTAAAAATTACTCTTTCATTTATCTATACTAATACATAAGCAGAAAAGGTTTGACTATTTATATTTTCCGAATAAAGTCAGAAACACATAAACCGATTTTAAAAATTCTTTCACCAGGCGAAAGGTATATTATTATGTGTAACATATGCTATATTTGGAAGTTATTGAAAATATGGACCCGGATAAAGAAAAACGTATTTTGTACAATATGGGCATCAAACGAAGAGTGCTTCCGAGGAGTATATGACATTTAGATATTTTGACCGGTTACGGAGATATCGACCAAAATGTGGACCTGGGGAAATGATAGTGTCAACGAAATAAACAATTTGATTTACCACGGTCAGATCAAAATTTATAAGTCAATCGACATTGTTACTAATATCGAAGACACAGTCCATTATCCACAGGATTTTAAATTCACTTAACCCTTCTGGATTAACACATTATGAATTAACATTGAAAATCGGAACACCAATCATGCTTCTAAGAAATTTAAACCCTTGTAATATGTGCAATGGGACGAGGTGAAATATAAAGGAATTGAGGGGCAATTTGATTGTAGCGACTATTATCATCGGTCCTGCAGCGGGTCAGATAGCTCATATTCCTAGAATACCGATGATCCTTACTGATTTACCAATTCCATTTAAACGACTTCAGTTTCCGGTGAAAACATCCTTCGCATTAACAATTAATAAGTCACAGAGACAAACCTTCGAATTAGTAGGAATTGACCTAAGAAAAGAATGCTTTACACATAGCCAACTATATGTATGCCTTCCGCTGGTTGGAACTTCAAAAAAAAAATCATTTTATTGCCGCAAAATAAAAAGACATCGAATATAGTTTACAAGGAGGCCCTTATGCAATAAACTTTATATCATTTACTAAAAATACTTTTGTCGTTCAGAATTAATGTTATGTTTAATTGTTGTTGTTAGGGTAAATGCAAAGAGTAAAAAAATACATAAGAAACTATGCGATTGCAAATAACTGTAACTTTTTGCTTTGTATGATGGAAAAAAATTCCGGTGCGACATGTCCCGTGCGACAGTGATTAAAATTAAATTAAACAAGTAAAGAAGTCTAAGTTCGGGTGAAACCGAACATTAAATACCCGGCGCCACATGAAACATCGTTTTTTTCACGATTCTAAAACCTACCGTTACGTGGTAAACAGGGGTGGTTTTTTCCTTTTCAAACATTATCGATAATTTAGCTATGCTTGGTAGAAATCGATAAAGTGGTTACCGAGATAAACTGAAGTAGTCATAAGTGGGCGATGTCACAACCATTTTCCTAAAGTCCATAAAAATCTTACTTCTAGTTAAGAGATTGTTGTGAATACCAACTTTGAGTAAATTACCGTTTCTAAATTTCGAATTATCGAAGTTTTCATATTTCTGAAATTTACCGTTATATGAAAAGTGGGCGTAATTTTAGCCCGATTTTAAACATATTCAATAGCTCGCTTTTTTGTGTCAAGGATATTAATCATACAGAGTTTGGTAGAAATATATAAAACGGTTACACATATGTAGTCATAAGTGGGCGGTGCAATGCCCATTTTCACAAAAATTTGTTATAATCGTACTTCTTGCTAAGGAATTATAGCAAACATAAATCTTGAGTTAATTAGCTTCAGTAGCTACCGATTTATCACAGATTTCGTATTTCTGTAAATTACCGTTATATGAAATGTGGGCGTGGTTATTGTGCGATTTCAAAAGTTTTCCAACTGTTTTTCTGTTGGACCAAGATTAACACTTGTGCCAAGTTTAGTAGAAATTGGTAAAGCGGTTACCTAGATATACATGTAAATTCAATAATCTTATTTTCAAAATAAAAAGGCGTTTTAGATTACGGGTTTTTTTTCAGTTTGAATGTGTACGATGGCCACTTTCAAAATGATTGAAAAACCCAATCAAATATTTTGCTCTACAAATCAGCTGTGAATTTAATGGTTTGCAACAACTATTGCAATATCAGCCAAAGTAACTAGCCGCTCACGATCAGTGGGAAATATTTACAAACTATTGCATAAATTTGCAAAACTAAATGCAGAAGATGGTGAGGAGCCAAAATGGTGTATGTTGCAAGTTGCCACACTGCACTGAAAGTAATTTGTTTTACGTGAAAATAGGAAATATTCAGAATTCATTGCATGCTTTTCGGCGCTATGAAATCTACCGCAAACTCTGCTCTGTGTTGCAATAGCGGAAGTCTGCACACATACATGCACGCTCACACACACATAGAAAGCAAATGAAAACAGCACGCAACACAACGGAACGTTTTCCTCTTTCTAATCTTTCTTATCAGCACACCAAGAACTCACACCATTCATATTTATCTAACAGAGTGCTGTTAATACTGTCTCATGTGAATGAATATGCAACAGCGTAATGTTACGGCTTTTCCTTTACTGTTAAGCACACCTACATATGTAAGTGGTAAGGCGCTGAGGTACACCTACATCCGTTCATATACATACATATATGTATTTGTTGAGGGAGAATAAAAATCGATATATGCAAGCAAATACAGTACAAACAGCTGGTCGCACAGCACGGCATGGCTAGTCGCTGCTTAATATTGATAAGAGACGCTGATGGAAAGCGCAAAACAGGCAGCACATTTCAACAAGTTTATACAATTCTCTCTGTTTCTCTTTTATTAATGCATGTGAACTCTTCTGATATTTGTTCATTTGATACTGGTTTAATATCAATAAAAACTGGTTCCGCCAACAGCTGTGAACTGCCATGAGGCATGTGCTAGTTGAGCGCTTACAAACAAGAAAGCGTGCGGATTTGTAACAGCAATATTTCCACACTTGCATTATGCACATTCAAACATACATACGTAGATATGTATTTAAAAATGTAAGAACATTAGACTACCACACAATCCATGCAAAGAAAATTGGGTTTCCTGCTCCAATAAAGTGAATTATAAAATTTTATAAATTTTATGATTTTCACCATAATATTTCGGCTCAATTCAATCGACAGCGTTGAAAATACCTTAAAAATCGTGTTTTCAAGAAAAAAATTTATGTCGCACAAATTTTTTCTCAGAAAATGATCTGAAAAAATCTGGATTTTTTACAAAAATTCTGCCATTATGGCCAAAATACTCCCAATTTTTTATGCAATTTGGTACAATTACGTAATGCAAATTTTATGAAAAACACTAAGCCATTTTCAACACTAATTTCAATTTTAGGGAAATAATAAGATCTAATTTTCTCCCTCCTCCAATTTTTAGAAAAAGAAAATAACCCATTCAGACTTTTCAAAACGTAAGTTCTTTTAAAAAAAAAAAAAAAAACAGCTAATGCATCAGAAATACTTCAAAAAAAACCGTTCGGAAGCGGCGTTAAACCATATGCAGTTCTCTCCTTTTTTATGAGACATTAAAACGCAAACCAGAAATTGGAGGAGAAGCTCTATCAAGCACTTATATGAGTTATAAAATTGATCAAATTTTATGATTCGGTTGAGAAAGCCGCAAATTTTTCTCGTGAGGCACCCTAATATATACATACATACAAGTGCATGTACATATACTTCGCAAATACACAAAAGGCGCACATACATACATAAGAGCCTGTCAGACGTGGCAATATTTCCGTCTTTCGCACGCAATTCGCTGTCAAATTGAGAAAGAGAAATTTTATTTCGATGTGTGAACAGCCAGAAAGATCTTTCTGTCACTTTTCGGAAATCAGTTTCAGATATAAAAGTTGCAAGGTGTGACTGCAACTG
>JAPVRG010155343.1:0-13194 GCA_029783565.1 Rhagoletis cerasi | reverse complement strand
AAAAAAAAAAAATACTTCCGAGTCTTTGCACTGAAACAAATATTGCTGCTAGTTAATCTGGTAGCACGATTTTCATAAGATGTCATAAACTTATTAAAAGTCAAATGGTGAGCAACAACAACGAATGTCATCAAATGGAACTACCTTCTATTTTTGTATCATGGAAGTGTCTATAAAATAAAAATAATTTTTTTAATTTTTTTTGTTTTGTTGGCGTAGTTGCGCATTTTCTTCCATATAAAATCAAATGCGAACATTTATTACTTTTATGAAGAATTAATTAAAATTAATTTGAAAAAAAAAAAAATAATAGCCCAAACCGGGTGCCCGTATCATTTTGTCGCTGGGTGTATATTCAAAGTATACTGAAGACAATTACATTTTAAAACTGAAAAAAGTACAACTGAACTTAAAATATCAATACTGGTCTCGGCAGGTCTCAGCATCTGTCACGAATACGTTGTAATCTTAAAATGTGAAATAACATTAGGGGAAAAATCAGAGTGGGAATCGGTGGGGAAACAACTAAAACTTTAAGAGTAATTCCAGAAGATGGACGAAAAACGCAAAATAATAAGTTTGAAAAAAGTACACCGGAGTTTGAAAATAGTATATTGGTTAAAATCAAAGTTTGATACCTTTTTGCTCAGTAGCCATTTTCTCAATGTAAATAAACTAATGAACCAAGCTGTTAACACTTTACTACGAGTACATCAAATAAACTTGTGATTACACTTCTGTTGCTATTTTTATAAAGTACCTTTAGAGTCAAAGAAAAACAAATATACCGTTAAAAAGCTTGGTCGCACGTACTGATTTGGAGCTATGCAGATAAGATCCAATCAGTTGGTACATGAACGGTGTCATTCCTTTCACACAACATCGTCGATAAGACCTTATACGCAATGCTAAAAAGTCTTATCTCGATAAATTGGCAAAAACGACCGAGTTTCGCTTTTAGTGGATTGTATTTTTAATTGATTTTTTTTTATGCCAAAATTCTACTTCAGATACAAATTTTCAACAATTTAGATCACGTATTTACGAAACTATCGTAGTTTTGCATTTTTCGCAAATGCACTTATATGGGAGATGGGCGTGGTTACCTTCCGATTTCGCTCAGTTTCAAAAGCAACCTATCTTGTAGAAAGAGCAACCCACATATCAAATTTCGCTGAGATATCTCAATTTTTGCTCGAGTTATCGTGTACACGTACGAACGGGCAGGCAGACAGACACGGCTTAATCGACTTCTCTCTTCTTTCTTAGCATTTTGGTTTATACATATATGTCCATATCAGTATCGATTCCTTTAGGCTGTTACAAGCAACCGTTATGCCGACATAGTTATGAAAAGTTATATTGTGAACAAGTGCGCTCGCGTCTAAAAATAGCTATGTACGTACATATAAGAACAGAATCTAAACCGGCTATGTTTTTCACAGTGTAGCCAATTAAGCGAGTATTATTTTCCGCACAAAGAACACACAAATTGCCGCTAAAATTGGCAAAGAAATGCAAATTTGATACAACTTTTTTACACTTCGTCACCTCAAGTGCGAAAAGCAATTCAAATTAACCAAAGTCATAACGTAGCAACAACAAACACAATCAACATTAAAGTCAATTGTGTATTTTTTTCTGTACATTAGCTAACACACGACAAGTAGTGCTGGATACGTGAATAAAACGAACAACTGCAACAACAACACTGCAAAACCAAATAGTCGCACGCACAGCCTAGCGATCATAGTGAAAATATAGTATTATATCAAATATAGGAGATCATAGACTTGCTCGTTAAAATTATTTATACATACAAGCGTATGTACATAAATAAAACCCGCAATAATGTCAAAATATCAGCGACTGCTCGACCAGACTGCTGCCGGTGTTGAAGATACCGGTGAAATAGTTGAACGCGGCATCATGACGACGACAGCAACAAGAAATTTAAACGCCCAAAGTGCCGCTGAGAACCTGCAAACCCTACTCTTCACTGATAGCAGCCGTGAGTCTAGCAGCAGCAGCAACACCACCAGTGGGAGTGCGAGTGGGAGTGGAAGTCGGGGCGAAGGCAACGACAACAATCTTGCGTCAGCGATGCGTCACAACAGGCATACTCATGTAAGCGGCGACAACCACAACAACAATACCACCAGCGGCAGTAGTAGCAGCAACAATAGTCTGAATGATACTCGTAGCAGTAGTGCGAGCAGCAGTTGGGAATACAGTCCATTCGACAGCGTCAGTACAAATAACATAAATGAGACAGCGACATCAGCAGCCATGTCAAATGTAGCAGCAACAGCAACAACGACGGCGACGACGAATCTAATTGCTGCTGGGTTAAAATCATCGTCAACATCGCTTTTGTTGGATGCCTTTGATGCGGATGACACAACGATGGAGGTGCCATTGCTTGGCGGAAATAACAATGCAAGTGAAATTCATATGAAATTTAACCACATGAAAGCAAAAATAAAAGTATAGTAAAACATTTGCAATTCATTTGCACATACATATGTACATTTAATATAAGTACGACTATTTCCATTATTATGACATTTATTTACATACTGTTTGTACATACATACATGCACATGAAGGTATTTGTGTATATGCATATATAATCATCCGCATTCATGTGTTCACGTAACGTTCTCACATACTTACATATGTAAATATGTACGTTAGAGACAATTGAAATTGTTTTTGTCAAATGTTCAGGCGTGTAACATCACGTTACTTCCGACATACTAGTTTATGCACATCAAGGGCGGTCTAAATGCACATTCATTTAGTTTATTTAGATGAACATTAGACCATACCGAAAAAAAAAGTTCGCATACACCACAGGAGTGTACCGAATATCGAATATATGACGAAATGGCCTTGCGAAAATACTTTAGACTCAGACACATCCATTGTGTACACCTACATTTGGCAATAAAAAAAATTTTACTGGAATAATCAAATTTATTCAAACCAAGAAGTTTTTCAAAATCTCTATGAGCGTAGAAATTTCCAGAAAATTCCCAGCAAATTACAGAATAATCCTGAAATGCTCCAAGATATTTAAAAGCTCTTTTAACCACGCAAACCATTAAAAAAAATCGGAAAATTTTAAGTTTTACCGAAAAGTCACAAAACTATGTAAGTATCCAGCAATTACCAGAAAAAACCTTATTAAAATCCCACATAGCCCCGAAATATTTCAAAAGACCCAAAATCTGGATATGTTACGAAAAAAAGCTTCAAAAACTCATAAAAAGTACTAATAAATCATTGTTAGCAGGAAACTTAATAATTAAAAGTTTTATTTAAGAATAACATCTTTTTAACACGAATAATAATGTTTCGAGTTTAATTCATTTCTCACACATTATTCATTTCGCAGTTTGGTCCTGAAAAAGGAAAAGCTTACATTTATTTCTTCTAAGGCTCATACTAAAGTTCTTGAATAGCATAAAAAGTTTGAAGTTTTTGCCTAAAGCGTGATGGCCTTTAAAATGGTGTTTCACTCATTAAATTTTGTTTAGGCCTGTAGGCTAAACCAAACTAAGAAAGGGTGACACACATATAGATATGTACATGCATACAAATATGCAGATATAAGCCGCTGAATTCGATTTCCCGCCAAATAATTCACCAAATTAGCCGAATTTCCTCTCAAGACAGTTCGCTGTTTGAGGGTTCGGCTAAACTTGTCAAAAATAGCGCGATTCATTCCAGATTGAACATTAAGAAGCCCGGACCTATCAGCCACCACTCCTCATCGCACCAAAAAGGTAATATTGTATACATATCGATGGTCCTCTGCAATAACGGCACAACTCAAAATTTCATGTTTTTGAGTTATATAGCGGATTAGGTTTGTAAATAACCATATTTTTCTGTGGCAAATCGACATAGACTTAGTTGTTACTAATCCGGCAGAGGCGCAGTTTTGCCATTTGTCACAAAACCGAAGTAGCCAAACCTTACTACTGAACAGTGGCACATATCTCACATTTATCGTGAATATTGGCATAAGTCAAAATCTTTCGATGGGTTAGTCATGCTTTTACATGAAATAACGACACTTTTCGTATTGTGCCGTTGTTCATTTCATAGTTTCAGTAAGACACTTAGCAATTTTTTTATGGAACATAACGACAGCTTTCGTTTTGTGCCGTTGTTCAGCAATACAAATGGAATTTTTTTCGTTTAACTACTTACGAGTTGTTACTTATTTCGAATTTTTGCAGTCCGACACTTACTAAATTTTTAGAAAAAGTCATAACATGAAAGCATACAAATTTCCCCTACATATGATTTGGCGCCAAACGACCTTTTGTTTACTTTTGTTTAGGCGCGATTGGTAACACCAAGCGCCTATATGCATGCAAGTAAACAAAAGGTCGTTTGGCGCCAAATCATATGTGTTTTAGTTTGAAACAAAGAGGATATGGTTTATTTTTCTTAGTATGTGAAAAAATAATTAATAATATTTGACACTTTCGAAGTAGCCGTTGTTCGTTCTTATTAAATCCAAATAGTTAAACGAGTATTCAAGTTCACAGTGAATATTATTTTTCAATGAAAAAATTCATCAAAACAAACTTATTTTGTTTACAACTTTAGATGTATGCGTTTCGCATATTGTTTGTTGAATATCTAGAAACGGCAGTGTACACATTTTTTAAAACCAGTAAATTTAGCAAAAACTACTTTTGGCCAGCTAAATTATCGAAATACTCCACTGTGCGTCCATCGCGTGGGGTCCTTAAAAGCATAGATTTTACTAAACCGCAATTAATGCATATTTAAAATGGTCCTGCTGACCGCTTACTTTAGGTAGCTTCCTTAAAAGGATAATATTTGACATTCGGGCCGGCAGCATCAGTGTGGCCCGTTGCGCCGTCAGATATAGACAAAAAATGTTTGGAAGTTTTTGCAGGCCCTGAAATGCCTGACTCAGAATAGAAGCACCTGGATGTAAATCAACATTACCTTATTCAAAAACTTTGTGAAAAACTTTAGTTTTGAAAAATAAATAGCAACATTGTTGCCAAACTTTGTATTTATCAATAGAGAAATAATTTTTTATTTTTTGTCAGCAGATTAATCTAAAATGAATACAGGTGCTTTGAGAGTGGCTAAAACTAATAAGTTTTAAATTTGATAAAGATACGCTAAAACCGACAAATAAAATCTGAAAAATCCTTGGGTCCTATGGGCTCTATGATTATATATTAAATCAAATTTAATATACTATCAGGATGCACACCACAAATTGAAATGGCAGCTTATTATTTATTTTTTCAGTTGCGAGGAACATCCATAGTTGGTAACTTGTTAATTTTAACAAAATTGAAAATAGCCCATGAAAACAAACACTTGAGCGGCTTTATATTAACTAATCCAGCCCAAAAACTGAAAACTTGAAACAGCAATCAACATTCCTGTAATGCTTGGCTTTTTGGACAATTCATCAAAATTTCAAAAACAATTATAGAAGCTTATGGATCAGATAAAAGCAACCGAGTAAATACGCCATTAAAGCTTAAGCTAAAAAAAGAATATTCAGTAAATCAGAAAGTTACAAACAATTTATATTCGAACAACACTTGCTGTGTACACACGTACACAAACACATGTAAAAAATATGTATAAATATGCAAAAGCTCAAAAGTTAACAATTAAATATTTACAAATTTTATGAATACCAAGCATTCCATGAAAAATACCAAACTGCATAGATATTTACCAAAGTTAATCGTGCAAGTTTATTTTTTCAATGAATTTTCTAAAGCATTTGATCCCGCACTCGCTCGTTTTCACATTTCTTTATTCACCAAAACCTATTGCCTGAATTGAAATCGCTTGCCGCAAGCGTTTTTTGTAACACTACATTGCACATGTGGGGGTGTGAGCGTGTGTGTGTGTGCTCATGAATTATGCGCAACAAATTCCTGAGTTAGAAAATAAAAATTGTAGCATTTAGACACATTGTGCATATATGCAAAAAATGTTAAAACAACAATTTGCGAATATCTGCTAAATTCGTTGGAAATAAATTAGAGTTGCATTGGGAATTCCAACGAACAACAACGAATATTTCGGCAGCAAATCAAAAATTGTGGGTATTAATAGTAGAGAGTTTAGCATACATAAACATTTTGAGCGTACAAAATTTAAATATTCACATATACTACATACATACACGCAAATATATGCATAGACGAGCAAATATGCATTCGTTGCAGTAGCCGACCAATAATATGCAAATATTATTTATTTATCGCACAGCCATTCATTCGCGCAAATTCACAAAACCATTGAAAACCGTGTCTGGTTTATTTATGCATAAGTGTAAACATTTCGAATTTTTTTTATAAACATTTCTCACCCCATTCATATTTGTTATTCTCACACCCACAGAATGATTACGATGACCATGGCAATCAGCAATTTAACGCCGCTTCCGGTGCCACCGCCAATGCTGCTGATGCCACCTCCGCTTGCCATTGCCAATTACCCGGGTTTAGTGCAAATCTGCGTACGAAATCCACACAAGATGCGAAATTCAAAATTTTATTTGCAATTGCGCTATGTTGTGTTTTCATGGTGAGTAAATCAATCACAACAAATGTTATTAATGCAAAACCATAAAAATGTGTAGCGAAGCGAGCGAACCGTGTGAATGCTGCATTTCGGCGGCACGTGTCGCTTATTCATATATCTACATTCATACATACATACACACTTATGTATGTAAATTGTAAATTGCAATTGTAAGCAGTCGCCATGCGTCATGCATGGCGTATGAGTAACCTGCGTTGAGTGGTGCCTGCGTGCCATGTCACTCATACGCCATGCATTCCCGCTGCCGGTCGGTCGACCAGTCTCTGCTGTTTTGCACTTAATTAATCACACACCGCGAACGTGTGTGAATGGGTCGCCGCACGCGTGCATCATCTATATATTTTCCCCAGTGTAGCGACGTTTAACACGCTCCAGTACGCTGTAGCGTACGCACATGCGAACTCACTCGCTTAGCTTCTACTGGCGATAATTTTCCATTTCAATTACTATCTATTGTATTTGTGCAGATTGTTGAATTCCTTGGCGGTTATATGGCCGGAAGTTTGGCTATCATGACAGATGCAGCCCACTTGGCGTCCGATTGCATTAGTTTTGTGATTGGTTTGGTGGCAATTTGGTTGGGCGGACGACCGCCGGATGGCCGCATGTCCTTCGGCTATAAACGAATGGGTAAGTATTTAGTATGGAAGGAAACCGGATTGTTTTTAGAAAATCTACGGAGCTTTTTACTAACCAAACGGGCTGTGTTTAAATAAATTTCATTGTAATACAGATAAGTATAAGCATATAATAAATATACGCTTGCATCTAAAACTGCACACACAAATATTTAGATAGCTTAAAAACTGAGCATAATTTTATTGTAAATTTAAAGCTATACAGAAATTATTTATAACTTAAAAACTGGCCATAACTTTTTGGTACTTTCAAAACTGTAAAGGCATTACAATAAAAGCTGGTAATTATTTTTTAGTCGTTTTAAACTGGACTTACATTTTTGACCATTTAAAAACTGTACATAACTATCATACAGTATTGGCCGTTCGAAAACTGAAAATAAATTTTTAATAATTGAAAAGCTGTAGTTAAGTTGTTGGTTCCTTAAAAACTAGACATACATAGTTATCTGGTAATCTAAAAATATGAATTAATTTTTTGTACTTTAAAGCTGTACATAATTGTTGTTAATTTAAAAACTGTATATAATCTGTTAAATGGTACACATACGGCTGTGCTTGTTTGCATTAGAAGTCTTTATTTGTACTAACTCGTAAATTATCTCCATACAGCGCATTAGCCAGCAGTGAATGACTTACGGCAACAAAACAAAAATTATTTAATATCAGCCGTGTAAATGCACAATTTTGCCGTCTTTTAGGGTGAAGTTTTAAATTGCATTTGAGCTTCTTAATTCAAATTAACTCTGTTCATCTGCGTACCGTTTTTAGTCATTAAAGAGTTGTACACAAATTTTTGGTAGCTTAAAAACTGATCATAATTTTCTGATCATTTAAAAACTGAGGAACACTTTTGGTCATTTCATATTTCAAAGATATACAGATGTATTCGTCGCAAATATAGCAAAAACTATCTGGAACGTGCAAACAATGTCTTCTTACCAAAGCAAAAAAGAAAAAAATTTATTTTAGTGTCGGTCAAAACAAAAAATTCGAAGCAAAATTGGCAAATGCGCTAAGTTAGCTGTGATTCAAAAACAAAAGCCGTTAGAAAAACATCCATACATACTTATATATATCAAATTAAAATTGATGTATGTACATTAGACTGTCCCAGGAATATATGAAAAAAACTTGATTGCAAATTTTGATATGCATGCCCTCTATATTTGTGCTTTTTAGACTAAATAACATATATATGAAATTTTATAGCCATACGATAACGATAACCCGTGCCGACTTTTAGTTTAAGTTTTAGCTAATAATTTAAATGAAGGCCACCAAATCGTCCATGACAACTTGGGAAATGCAATAAATTCGAAATGTTTCCCATATTTGAACGCATTTCTAGTAAATCTGCATCTTTGAATTTTTAATAGGACGAAAGGATTTCTCGCAAGGACATCGAAAAAAGTAATTAATGGAAAGAAAACATGGCCTCTGTAAGGGTGTATTACAAGACGGCAAAACGATATGTTTTCTAGTAAAATAATTTGTGTATGTCCTGAAGGATTGCAATTGTAGAACATTTTTTAGTTGGTGTGATAGGACTTATGATGAACATTAAATTATTAAATTCAGCTTGTATTACAAATTTTTTTCCTCATTTAAAAAAATACCTTTCATAATATTAAATAATCAAAATAAAGTGTTTTAGTCTTTGACATGACCTTTCGGGTTGATATAATGTACTTGCGTATGACATACAAAAAATTTAACTAAACATAATTTTCATATCGTACTGATTTACAACAGTTGAACAGCCTCAAGGGACACATGTATAAAATAAGAAAGCATATGATTTGGTTTACTTAATATTATGTAAGGCATTTTTTAAGAAAAAGGAATTTAGAAAAGTTGAATTAAAAAATTTTTTATTTATCATACGCCCTGTCACACCAATTAAAAAATATTCAGAATTGCAAGTTTTCAGGAGATACACAAATTTTTCTACTGGAAAAGATGCATATGTATCTTTGTAATTAACAAGACTTCGGAGCTCAGCAAAAATTACTTTTGGCAACAAAATATCTCCGTTAAACATTAAATTATGAAATTAAACTTGTATAACAAATTCTTTTCCTCCTTTAAGAAAAATGCTTTTCATAACATTAAATAAACAAAATAAAGTGTTTTAGTGTTTGACGTGCCGGAAATAAATTATAATTCATGGTCCTTTGGAAAAAATCCTGATTACCTAGTACTGTAGGGAGAATAGTAATACCGTCTTATACAGATTTAAAATGAGTAAATAAATAAAAACAGGCGAACTGCACCAAGCTTATTCTGATAACTTTGACTGCAAGTCGGCACGGGTTGCCGTGGTCCGAATTGCCTAAAATTGTATTCGGATACTTTTTAAGATAAAACCAATAAATTGAGGGGGTATGCGTCAAAAACAAACAACTTTGGTTTTTTGGGACAGTCTAATATACATATATATTCGCCGCAAACATAGCAAAAACTGTCTGGAACGTGCAAACAATGTCTTCTTACCAAAGCAAAAAAGAAAAACATTTATTTCAGTGTCGGTCAAAACAAAAAAAAATCAAAGCAAAATTGGCAAATGCGCTAAGCTAGCTGTGATTCAAAAACAAAAGCTGTTAGAAAAACATTGTTGCCATATTCGAAAAAATTTACAACGAACTGAGCTAGAAACAAAAAAATATCAGAGGAAAAAACAAAAATATTTTTTAATAAGTTCTGTGTAATCTAGTTATTTATTTTACTAATTTTTGTCATTTAAACTGGACATAAATTGTTGGTTATTTCAAAACTGGAAATAATTATCTGGTTACTTAAAAACTGTGCATAAATTTGTGGTCGTTTAAAAACTGGGCAAACAATATCTGCAGCCTTTTCTAACCCGACCAAAGAGGCACATTTATGCCTACTAGCCGAATGCGATACCCTTTCTAAGAAACGCGAGAGAAATCTTGGACTATTTTTGCCACATTACGAGCATATTCACTGCCTACCTATAAAGTACGTCTATACTTTTTATGTGCCTTGGATTTAACAAAAGTGCTGTGAAGAGCAGAGCGTCCAATAGATCCTTGGATTAAAAACACTTCTCTTATCAACACTTATCTAATATAAAGTTCTACCGGTAAAAGATTTATTTATTTATTGATTTATTAATTTAATGTCTTAAACAATTCAGAACAGACCTTTAAGAAGTTAATACATAACTTCAGGGCCGGCTTTGGAAGCAATGACGCCCGGGGCGTAAATGGAACGAGGCGCCCTTTGATAATAATGTTTATCACTTCGGTTTCTTTTCTTATAAAATAATCAATGTATTGCAAAAATAGTCGAAATTTACGAATTTTTAATTTTTATTATAATCAAAATTTTCCAATATCAGTTACAAGAAGTTTAATTTGCTTGCTTTGGGTTGGAAAAAATTTTTCGATGATTTTGGACAAGTCAGTCTGAGTAGCATTCTCGTTTTCTCCGGTTTGATGGCTGCTCTTCATAAAGTTCTATTCCATTTATGTCCAAATCCTCTTCAATTGTTAGAGCTGCGCTCAACTCCCGACATTTTGACAATAAAAATTTTCATCTTCGATTGAATATCTAGACTCTTGCTATTGCTGAAATCATTTCTTGACAGCATCCAGGGCAGTGTCAATTAAAACAATGAAAACATCAGTTCTAAATTGATCCTCTGGTGTGAAAATTGCAGACTCATCTAGACTTTCGTAATCGAATATATTCTTTTTTTTTGCGAGATGAGCTGTCAAATGATAAGTAATCTCCAAGATTTTCAGAAAGTGGTTTCGTATCTTGCCCAGCAAACACAGCCCCTAACGTTAGAGAAACATTTGATTTTTCATTAGAATTCTAATGTAGTTCTCTAATGTTTCTCGAATCGAAAATCAGGTTAGAGAACTATGTTAGAATTCGATTACAGAATGATTAGAAAAACACTAGACATTAGAAACCAATTAGAATTCAACGTTAGAATACGATTAAATATCTAACCTTTTTCTCGATATCGAGAACTAAGTCCCCTTTTTGTAGAGAATGCTATAGTTCTCGACAGTTTCTCTAAACGTCTTCTAACCTTCTACTTTAGAGAAACATACCTATTAGAATTCGAATCGTTTCCTAATCGTTATCTGACCTAAATGGTTGCTGGGTGTAGAGCAGATTCAAAGCATTGTTTTCCCAGTGGCCCGCAAACATAGTTGACAGCGCAATAAGTTTACGGGTCTTTCTCCGCCGAAGTTTTTTTGCGCGCCTTTTTTCGCGGTCAACTTTTGAGCTCGCGTCTTTATTTGTGTCTAGTGACGATATACATTCAAGCCGAGCAACTCTTAACAGATTGATAAAATGTTAATTGCAGATTTCCACATTGGAAAATTTTATGCAATAAAAAAATTAAACGCCGTCCCAGAATTTTGCGCCCCCCAAATAAGGCGCCCTGGGCAACCGCCCCTTTCGCCACACCCTAAAGCCGGCCCTGGGTGGAATACCAGAAAAAGCTATAGTCATCATTCGCGAGAATGAGTTGGGTGCTATACTTAAACCGAATGGCAATACTTTCCATCGATATGCTCCACGATCTGTGCTAACAGAAGTTATATCACGAGAATCTTCGTGCAAGGGGATTTGATGAAATCCCGAAAAAAGATCTAAGGTAGAAAAATATTTAGCTCTGCCAAGATTATCTAAAATGTCGTCAACTCGTGCGAGAGGAAATTTATCCGCTATAAGTTTTTTGTTGACTGCGCGGAAATCAAGTAGATTTTTTAGGAACCAAAATTAAAGGACTATTATAATTGGAATAATTTCCTTCAATTAAATCATTATCTAGTAATTTATTAACTTGGTGATTTATCTCTTCACGTTGGGAATACGGCAGTTGATAATTTTTTTGTACACCGGGTCATTGTCAGTCACTCTAAGTTTCTGTTCGTAAAAATTGTTTAATGTCATTTTGTCGTTGTCAAGAGCGAAAATGTCGGCATATTCTATGCAAAGGTCAAATAATTTGCTGTTAGCTTCTCTAGGGATTTGATTTTTTAAAATATTTGTTAATTCTTTCGTTCGTGAATCTTCTGTCTTTGTGTTGTTAATCGAGTAAATGTGATAATTGGAAAGTTTTTCAGTTCGAAAATTAGCATTCTTTACATGTTTAACGCCATCTGTGGTATTAATGATTTCAATGATTGGGTTACTGGTATGAATTATGCATCTTGCAGTGTAAACACCATGTTCAAGCTCTTGCGATTCGACAAAAAGTGGATCAGGTGAACTGCCTAGATTGAAAATTCGATAAACTTCGCATCTGGGTGGTATAATAAAGGGTGGTTAAATTTTAAGGGCCAATGTCGAATGTGAACCACACCTAAACGTCAAGTTTTTTCTGCATTTCATTTGTCATTTCTCAATTTCAGACTAACTCAATTTGAACATGGAAAGATACACAATCGAGCAACGTGTCAAAGTTATTCAGGCTTATTATGAAAATGGGCGTTCAAATCATCTTCAGTGATGAGGCACATTTTCACCTCAGTGGATTCGTCAATTGCAGAATTGTCGCATTTGGGCGAACGATAATCCAAGAGTGCTTGTCGAAAAACCAATGCACCCACAAAGAGTGACTGTTTGGTGCGGTTTATGGGCTGGCGGCATCATCGGGCCGTATTTTTTCCAAAATGAGGCCGGTCAGGCAGTTACTGTGAATGGTGTTCGCTATCGTGAGATGATAACGAACTTTTATGCCCGAATTGGAACATATGGATGTGAACGATATGTGGTTCCAACAGGATGGTGCCACTTGCCACACAGCCAACGAAACAATGGCTCTTTTGGGCGACAAATTCAATGGCCGTGTTATCTCACGTGGTGGCGATGTCAATTGGCCACCAAGATCATGTGATTTGACACCGTTGGACTACTTTCTTTGGGGTTATTT
>JAPVRG010155127.1:0-13632 GCA_029783565.1 Rhagoletis cerasi | reverse complement strand
ACTAACAAAAAATCCACATTCAGTTTTTGACATATTACGCTAGTTTACACGAAAAATTAACCTTTGTAAAAAAGTATTTTCTAGGCTCACTTTGGGTCGCTGAATATGAAAACAAACCCCAATTTTTTTTCAAAGAGGCGTTTTCGAGATTTTTTCGAAAAACGTGTTTTTTGGTACCTTTCCCAGTTATTTGTCAATATCGCGCGCAACCTACCGTTCGAAAGGTATTGATGCGCCCTTTGCAAAAATATATAACTTGTATAGATTTAAATAAAAATTATTACTGTTACTAGCGACCGAATCGAAAAAAGGGGAATTTTTAATCATTTTTGAAAAGTACACATTCTTAGATGCTTATTTTTAATTACAAACATGTTGTTTAATTTTTTTTCAAATTTTGGTAAAAGGTAAATCATTGCAGTAAATTTTGAGTCTAAGATCATCCAAATCGGATAATGAATGTAGATGTAATGGAGCACTGAGTGAAAAGTTCTAACTTTATATTTTTCACAAAATCACACTTGGTCGGAAATTAATTTTTTTTATTTTTTTTTAAATTTTCTTAATTTTTTTTTTATTTCTTACTCCTGGATGCGAATTCGAGAAGACTCTATCCAACACAAACTAAAAAATTCAAAAAGCTTATTTTCGACCAAAAGTGTAATTTTTGCAAAGGGCGTATCATAGCTTTCGAACGGTAGGTTGCTCGCGTAGATTAGATAATTTTTTCAAAAGTACCAAAAAACACGTTTTTCGAAAAAATCTCGAAAACGCTTCTTTGAAAAAAAGAATGGATTTAGTTTTTTCGTGTTCAGCGAACCAAAGTTAGCTAAGAAAACATTTTTTTTCTTAGGTTAACGCAATTACGTCAAAATTTGTCGACTAGTGTTATTATGCATTTCATCGAATTACTAGTCCCCACATCGTTTTATGTAAAAAAAATTAGTTACGGCTTTTTGCATTGCAGGTGACGGTTTGTAGAAAACGGCGGAAATGCACTTGAGTTTCCAAATTTACCCAAATAATAAAACAATTAAAATTTTAAAATAAAATTCAAAGAAGCGTTTATTGTCGACATAGCAGCATTTTCCAAATAGTATATACAATGAATAAAAAGCAACTTAAGATAAATATTTGAAATAAAGAGCGCAAACTTAATCAAAAATTTAAAAAATATTCGTGATATGAGTAACAATTCGTAAAATAATAGGATATAGTGGCTTCATAACGATTACAAGCTTGAAAATATAAAACTGAAAAAACCTGATTTTTAATGAAGTCTTTAAAAATTCATTTACATAGCTAAAAAATTCGGCAACATTTTCTCATCGATTCTTAATATCGGGGAGAGTAGTAATCTCTTAAAAAGATAACTGAGATAATGACAAATATTCGAAAGTAAACAAATATTAAGCGAAAATGATTTATTTTATCTCATAATGAGAAACGGGAAATGATTATTTTAATAAGTATATAGAAGCTTATCGATTTGAGTGCCATAGATCGATATCAAATCAGTTAGCTTTAATATAAAATTTCACTTGGTTTTGTTTGTCTCGGTTTGTTAAATAATAGTTAACTTAAAAGCAAACAACTTAAGGCTCTGCCACATACAGCTTTCGTGTCGCTTTAGCGTTGTTTCTTTGTGACAGCAACGCAACGGCGAGAGTTAACCAGTTTTCGTGTTGCTTTGCTGTCAGCGTTGTCTATGTGAACAGTATGCATTCATTTAGCTGTCAACGCAAAACCAACGCCAAAGCAGCAGGAAAGCTGTATGTGGCAGAGAATTTGGACTTTAGTGGCTTAGCGCTAGAAAAAAACGCCGACACTTTCACTCAGCTTTGAGCGTTAGTCGAGGCAACTTCGTGCTTTTAGAACTAAATGTCGCATATATGTACCGTATCACGATTTATGGGACAAATAAACGGTAAATCATTTATAGAAATCGGACATCAAATAAAAAAGTTTTAGAATAAACCGATTTAGCTGATATTACAAGGTTACTTAAAAAATATTTTTTTTTTCCTGAAATACTCTCCTTCTTAGTTAGTTTGAAAGTTTAATAAAAATTAGAGTTCTCCAGTTCCAAATTTCGTCGAAACGCTGATTTTTCTTAAACACAATATTTAATCTAGTGCTGTAGTATTAGATTTTCCTATACTCTTAGATGGATTGTGAGTTATTTGACCGCTTTTGGATGAATCTGAATTCCAAATGAAAATGAGTTAGGGCCTTTCTATATTAAGGTAACGCAAATGTCAACTAAAATAGCTTAACTGAAATAAACTTAAAGTAGAAGGAATTAACTCAAGCCTAAATTTAACCAAATAAATTCGTTCACTTCGCTCTGGCAGCTGTTATTTCTTTTTGGCTGCCGGACATCTTCCACCCCTCTCCTTTTTTCTCAGACTATGACGCCTTTGCCTACCTCCTTACTGAAGGTGACCTGCGGCAGGTGCAGCCGCCTCTTCGCCGCCTCAATGGACGAGGTGGTGCCGCCTGAACAGGCTGTGGACGGACGAACATTTGTTGCGGAAGCTCCTGCCGACGGCCCCGCTGCTACCGTTGGTGCTGCGCTTGCCACGCCAACGCGTCGCACTGATGACCCTGTTCCGCCCGCTACCGACTGTTGTTCATCGCTCATACCGCTGGCTAGGCGTGTGGTTGACGTAGCTTTGCCATTCATGACCGGCGCCGCTGGATGCCCACGACTGCCAACACTGAGCGCTGGCGGCATAGAACCGAGTCCAACACCACCACCAGTGGGTCCCGATCTTCTGAACACCTCCAGCGTTAGTGTAGAGCCCTGTGAGCGTATTAAATTTAGCACATCCGCTTCTGGCATCGTCACCACATTCTGTTTGTCTACGAAAATCACATAGTCGCCGGGCTGTATGCCGGCACGGTCGGCCGAGAGTCCGGGCTCAATCTTCTCTACGCGCGGTGGATGTGTCCATACAATGGAGAAGCCGAAGCCACGTTCGGCAGTGCGTGTCAGCTTCTTGGTCATGGTGAAAGGTGTTCGACCGACTGGCTTACTGGTAGCAGATAGACGACGTCCGCCTGAGGCGTTTGGTGTGGCATTGGCGGCATTTGCGGCATTTGCGGGCGCTGTCGTCTCAGTGGGCGGATCCAATTCGAGAAAACGCAAAAATAAATTCTCGTCGGCGTCGCGCTGATGTAAAGCCTTCCGGCTCAGTGTCATTGGATGCTCGATGTTGCTGCCGGCAGTTGCCTGAGCCATACTGTCGATGCTCATGACGTCTTCCTCGCTTTTCTGGCGCGTCAGTGTTGAGGTCATTGTAGATATGGCGGTGACGACACGCGTCTGTGGCACAAATGGTTGGGGTTGGGCTTGGGCTTTTGGTGGCGGCTGCGATTGTGACTGTGTTTGCGGCTGGGCTTGAGTGTGATTGGGATTGTGTGGCGCTGGACACGAGGCTGGGTGCGTGTGGCCTTGTGTGAGCGGCGCGTGTGTAGCAACAGCCGGATACTGCAACAACACTGGCGGCTGTGGATTATTCAGACATGCCTGCGATTGGAGTTTGTAGAAGCCGTTAACGGGTTGCTGCAGCAACGTCTGTAGAGGAAAGGACATACATCCTAGAAACTCGCTACGTCTGCAAAGAAGAAGATTAAGGCAAACATTAGTATAAAAATTCATTGAAATTATGAAATAGTTATAAGATTAAGCTGCACATTTTAAATATTCCGCACATTATAAGTCTACTATTTCTTATCATAACTATTATGCGATTCATTACAATATAAATTGATTTTTTTTTTTTTTCAGGCCAATAACAGTAATTATGGCTTATCTGTCTCGCTGGCTGAATGATGAACAAACCGAATTTGCAACTGAATTCATCCGCTTCATGCACGAAAATTTGTAATGTGAGACTTTATCTAAGCACCTAATCAGTGCCAAGTGAAAAGACTATAAATTCATGTCAATCCCTTCATCTGATAACCTTGGCCAACACCCACAAGTTTACGAGTAACAGAAATGCTAGAACAGTGCAAAGCTGAAAACCAAGAAGTAAATTGTTGAGCGCAAGTAAGAGTAGACGAAAATTGTTGCCAACAAAACCGTCAACGACGTCAACGTTGACTATGCATTTCGCACATACAAACATACACAGTAATAAGAAACAAAATCGCTCTGCGGAAGCAACAAAAAACTGCAATTTTTACAAGTGGTTTGCAGGGTGGCAAGGGTGTTATACTATGTGGCAACATTTTGCGTCAGAAATTGGCTGTTGAGTGAATTTAAAACCGGTTGACAGCTTAACGTCCCATCAGCATCCAAGCCGCTGTCTGCAGCGGCAAAAACTACAGTGTGTGTAAAGTGCTAAAATGAATTGGGAAAAAAGTGTAGAAAAATATCAGTAGCTGCAGTGTGTGGAAGCGTTGAGCAATAGGAGACAAGCAGCCGCCGAATTTATGGCACCAGAAAAGTGACAGCACAAGTGAGTACCGAAAGTTTTAATTTTATTTATTTTTATTTGACTTTATTTACGTGCTTAACTTCTTTGTATGGCTGACATTCTGCATTTTATTACACAACATTTCTTGCAACTGCTTTTCTGTTGTAAACCGAAACATTTTAAGTGTCTGCAAGTAGCAATTTTTGTTTTTTTTTTTTTTTGTTTTTTGTCTACCCTCTTCTCTTGGTAAATGGGTGGGAATAAAATTACGAAAAGTATATAATTTTGTTGCCTGCTGCTTTTGGCTTCGCAAATTCCACAATGAGCGTTGATAATCCCATTGAAGCGTGTATTTCGCTTGCCGCACTTGCAACTGCAGCCTGATGCTGTCATTTAATTACTACGATTTGCGTTATGTCTTTCTATTCTTCACCTTCTTCTTCCTCCTCCTATTCCGCCTCCACTTGCAACACTTTGATAATCCCAAAGTTGCATTCATTTGCCGCGACTGTCTCCTCCGTTGAATTCAGGCCAAAGTGCTTAGCAGTCATTTTTAATGCGATAAAATCACGCGACATTGCGGCGATTTTCAACACAGCTTTATGCCACTATCGCTTCAGCTGTGGGTGTGGTTGTAGCCTAGTTGTTGTCGAGAAAATTAAATGTGTATAAAATTAAAATGCTATTTCCGTTAATTTGCATATTGGAAGTAGTTGAAGATGTATTAAAATTTGTGGAGAAATTCATTTTCGCTATAATGGTAGTAGAAGCAGCAGATGCACATGGCGTATACGCAACCTCATGGAAAATTGCAGTTTCATAAAATTGCAAGTGGTGACAAATTTTTTGTGCTTTTAAACAGAAATTCAAATAGGATAAAATGCAAATTTGTGTCATCTTAGACATAAATCTTATACCGTGTGGCATTTATAGTATTTTGTTGTAGATATCGGATCTGTGAGCTTCATAATTATTCATGGCTAATTTGCGGATTAAAAAATAGTCAGATACTTTTTAAAAAAATTTCTAATATTTTCTTCTAGTTTTGCAAAATTCTAGTTCTAATCAGATTACGTCAAGATATTCAATCATAACCTCTGAATATAAGAAAAAACTACAAAAGCTTAATAGCAGCTTAAAATGCTGGGAACATTAAAGTTTTAGTGCAGTTTTTATTGCAAGGTTTTATACCATTGTCGCCACTAGTGAGCGCCTGTGTACGGTGAACTCAATCACCAGCACTTCAGCGCACGTACCGGAACAACTAATCCAATACCGGCAAGCTCATACACTTTAAAGCTCATAAAACCATAAATTATTCGCGTATACGTGCTTATGCATACATATCCATGCATTCATGTTTTGAGTACATAAATGTGCGTGTGGGAGCGTGTCCAGTGTCCAATAAAGTACAATATGTGTTTATGGTCAAACTAAAAACGAAAATTGCAACAGTTTGCTTTTGAGCGTATCACTTTATGATGCCACCATAAAACTTAAATCAAAATAAAAGTAAACGAAAAATTAAGTACCAAATTTTGGAGCAGCAAAACCGGAGATGTTAACTATATTTCGTATGTGTGCCTGGTTGCGTGCGGTTGGTCACGCGCGCCGGTCATCGATATCAATTTGGTACCGTCTTAATTCCACCGCTTGGCGATTTTCTCGGCGATTTCGTCGGTTCTACTTTCCCCAACTTGCTTGCAATTTCTATTTATCTTTCCTGCTTTCTTTGCTCATTTAATACGTACGCTCCGCTTCGTAGGCTAGGATTTTTTACAATCTATTTGTGTGCTTATTGATACATTGATGTGTTCATTCCATTGATGATTGATGCTTGCTTTGTGTCAGCAATTTACCGCTTGCTTTTTCTTCTTCTGCGAACTTTATTTCTTTCATTTCACCATTTTATATCCTCTCGGTGTTGAGTTTTTAATTTCATGTTTTTCTTCTCCTTTGGATCCCCTTACTTTCCACTATTGTGTCATAAAAATGTGAAATAGAACAGAGAAAGCCAGGAATTTGCCCAGTAAAAGGAATAACGGGCGTTGATTGGTGCATGCCAATTGATTGAGGACAATAAAATGGAGGAAACCAATCATTCAATTGCATGACATGGATCACTTTTTATTCTGCCTTAGGGCTATGCTGGCAGGTAATTTATTTTGTAGGGGTGATGGACAGTCGGTAAATTGCATGATAGAATCGAACCCAAGCAGATACAATTTTTTTTTTTTATAATCACATACATATGTACATACATTGGGGTAGTACTTAAAATACCAGCATCTGAATTTTGTATAGAACCAAATAAATATAGCCACCGAATATTTCCAAATTTTAAACAAATTTTTAGGGGTCGCTACCAGGGTTTGAAAAAATTTATTTATTTTTTTAATTGAAGGGGTTAGAATCATAAAGGTCTTAATGAAATTTTTTGAAAATATAAGTTATACCCATATTTGTATAGTTAAATATAGTGTTTATTTGGTGACAAAGAGTTCCAAATCATTTCATTTTCAATTACAAAAATTCGTTGACATATTATTGAAATTTATTCATAATCTCGCCGTGTTATAGCTGGTCAAAATTTTGTCGAAATATTGCGATTTAAAAAATAAATATTCAATTTGCGAACTCTGGTAGCGAGACCTATATTTTTTTTTTTTTAATTTTGAAATTTTCGTGGATGTCTATTTTGTTGGTAAAACTAAATAAAGGGATGCCCCGTGATATTGATATTTTAGGAACAACCTTAACATACATCCATACATACATATATTTAATATCTCGCAAGGCATAGCTTCTCATTACACTGAAGTTCCAATATCGCTTTTTAAGTTTTTTCCTACAAAAAATACATAGGAATCTTTAGCTCCTACCATTTCCCTTTATCATTGGATTTTTTTTTTACTAAAAGCGTATCCACGCTCTGCTTATATCCATAAACGAATGCTTTGCGTGTTCTTGGGCCGATTGAAAGTCATACGCTCTCCTACCTAGCCGCTGACGCTAAAACAAATACCACCAAATTTCTATTTTGCGTGTTATCGGTCATCGGGTTTAATTTGATTCGACGCCCTTTAATGTGAAACAAATAACAACCTGTCGCAATTTACACATTTCCGTGTTGGCAACGAGGTTATTCCGGGGGTATGAGCGATATAAGTACTACTTACTTACGTGCATATATATCTATGTATGTATGTGCGCCTGAGTTTATATTTCCTCGTCAATTGGTTTTCTTGTACATGTTGTTGTTATTGCGGTGTGTAAGCATGCGCTTACAAACCCCAAAGGATGTCGTACGAATTACAAAACAATCACACCAATAATGTTGGCAACAACCGCAAAGTAAATAAATTTTTATAAAAATAATATGTAGTTTAAAAACCACAAGTACATATGTATGTATGTATGTATGCAAGTGTGCAATCGCATAGTAAAACGAATAAGATGAATTGACCAAAGGACTTAACAGACATGGCCGAGTGATCACTGCTGCTAACAGCTAAGCGTTGTTGGGCGTTGTGTGACAGGGTGTGATGTGTGTTATATACGTGCATTGGTGAGTTAATACACATGCAAATAGAGAGGGAAGTGTGACAGCATAAACTTTAACTAACAAGCTTAGCAAACTGCCAGGTGACAAATAACAGCAACTAAGAGTCGATGCTTGACAAAAACAAAAGTGAATGAATGCTACATTGTCTGTGGCAGGAAGCTATGCAGCTAGCAAGTTTTTAAGTGTTGTTGTGTGACATTAATGTGGGGCAAGTACCGCAAAATTGTCAATCAATGGTAGCAGCCAACAAAGTTAGCTCAGGTAGCTATGCTACTTTTTTAAGCACTGTAGTTAGAAAATTTTTCCTACGTACTGTTGTTGTTTTCCTGCCTTTTTTGCTGTAGCAAGTGTTGCGCCAAGACCTGCAGCGTTTGGCGAGTGAAAACTACAAATTGATATGTCAAGTGAAAGTGAACAGTGGAAGCGTTGAAGTGTGACTGAATGTGAGCGAGCCATCAGCCATTGGCTGAAGTGTGAGAAGATTTAATTGTGTGTGGCCAGAGCAGTGATAAAGAATACAAGAAAAAAGTAATTGCATGAAAGTGTGAACACCTCCGGACATATTTCGATTATACTAACGACAACTAAGTTTAAAGTTATTGAATTGTTGCTGCAGCTGAAGCGTATAGAAAAATGAGCACTTAATATGCGTATGTCGAGGTGTGGAGCATTCAAGCAAACTCGGCGCTTTGTCACACCCAAGTACTTCGTTAGTATAATTAATTGCATACATAAATCTACACATTACTCATTAGTTTTTTTCTGTTAGTTTGTCAAAACTAATTAATTAGGGTTCAACATTCTATGCACTCAAAGTAATGTTTTCATATTTCGATTCTAGCAGGCCTAAAAGCGTGCAAAATTTATGGACTAGATTTTGTTAAAATCTGTGTGTTAGAATCAAGTTAACAAATTTTTGACTTATTTATACTTTTTTCGCAAAACAGCAAAACCCCAAAATTTAGATTTCACAGGAAATTTTCGACTATAAATGCCACAACAGCTGACTGAGCTATCCACAACAGTTTTTTTTTTCAATTAAAACAGTTTTCATTATTAATATTTGGCCCAAATTAAAAAGGGGAGCTAGATAAAAATTTCGCGGCGGTCAAACATTTATCAAAAAAAAAATAACTCAAAATGGTGAGAAAACAATCTTCGTTAAACTTCCTTCCGGACCACACTTCTATGTGATTTAAAACACAGGCTATCCAAACAAATTAAAGCCACTCCTCCATGAATTCAGAGTTGCGCTTAGAAATTTAATTTTTCCTTTCTTACGAATACGAAATTTCGCACCTTTTATATTTCAAATTTTACGATTATTAACATTATTTCGCTCACAATTTGCTTTCAGCTTGATTACTTTTTTCACTCATATTTTTTAATACACCTGCTTGCTTTATGTGGCCCGCTGCGATAACTGACTCTAATAGCAATTTCCGCCAGCTAAACACGCCAATGCGTTCGCCATTTTACGGGCAGCGAGACCACTCGACAAGCGCACAACAAAACGTTAATAGTTTTTCAAGAAAGTAATAATAATAAAAGCAACACAGAAATGGGGAAAAAACAATCCACAAAATAAAATATATTTATGGTTGGTAATTTAAGAAAAAGGAGTGGGTTAACTTGCGTGCCTTTTTTGTAGCAATATGTGGCGCACTTAGCGGCCGCTGTGGGTTCAAGCCCTGGCCCGAGCAACATCGCAAAAAAATTATAGGAAAAAGGTTTTTGCTTAAAAGCAGTTGCCCCTCGGCAGGCAATGGCAAGCCTCCGAGTGTATTTCTGCTATGAAAAAGCTTCTCATAAAAATACAATCGCCGTTCGGAGTCGGCGTAAAACTGTAGGTCCCTCCCCTTTATGTGACAACATCAAGGCACACACTACAAATTGGAGGAGAAGCTCGGCCAAACACTAACATATTGTGTAAACGCCAATTATGTGGCGCACTTGACTTGCCACTATGTGTGAATTCGAAAAAACAAAAAAATGCAGAGCACAAGTACATACTTTCGCGCCATTTCATTAGGCGTTCGTTCAGCAACAACTACAACCACGAAGTATAGTAAAATAGCTGTTAAATTCAGCATTCTACGCAATGACTTGCCAACTGTTTGTGAGGTATTTTCGTATGAAGCCTACTGCCTCTGTTTCTGTGCAACGAAAATAACAAATAGCTCGACCAAATGACCTTTTCTTTATTAAACCACCTGAAGTCAGCAGTTGAACTGAGTATGCATTGAGCCAAATGAAATATTTATCCGAAAACCAACGAACAGAGCAAAAACGAAAGGGGAAATAGAGCAGTGAGCTGAAGTTGGCTTGGGGCGTCGGCAAATTAATGTTGCAATTTTAATGAGGATAGTTAAAAATAAAGTAATTGGCGCACGTGGGTGTGGCAAAGCACTAAACCAGCTTGAATTAAATGAGCAAAAGGAACAATTTTATTTTACAAATTTCTAGATTCAAAATTAAACAACGAATCTCAAAAATTTCTTGTAATCAAATCTGTTGTCTTTATATCAACTGCTCGCGCCAGGAGAACCACTTCACAGCCTGCGATTTATGCTTACCCAAAGCATCAACAAATTTTGCTTCCTTTTGCCGCCACTCAAAGCCTAGCAAATAAATCATCAACAATTTCGAGTGCCGCTTTGTGTACTTCAACGTCAGCAACCTGCCTTCAACAGCAACGCGAGGAGCTCTACTATGCAATTTTTCTTTTCAATAAGCACATCTAAATAGCTAGTTGTGGGGAAAATAGTCAACGCTTTCGTACAAAAGATTACGTATACGCCCCAGTGCGCGCGCGAAGGCGACGAATGACGGGTTATGTTAAATTGAAATACCTTGTTATTACTTGCACTAACTTGCGCTAAACTCATGGTCGACGCGCTTGATGATGACTTGCTCCACGCGCCGGCAAAGGTTGCGCATACGCCCAGTGGCGCTGCGAAAAAATTTGCATTCGCTTACAATCAATCTTCCGACTTGGGGGCATTTTTGAACTTTTTAACGGTTAAATAATGGCCGCAATTTCCTGCCACCTCCTGCTCACACTTTCACGCTGCTTCCTTTGTATCAGAATTTTTTAATGCATCGTTTTGAATGCGAATTGCTAAAGTAACTTTGCACTTTCCTTTTTCAACTGTGCAATTTTGAAAGTGTACTAGAATGTGCCTTAAAAGTTTGCGTGCTTGCATGACGTTTAAAAATAACTAACTAGTGGTCAGTAACGGCAAGCAGCGAGGTGAGGAGCGCAGCGTGGGCGACATCGTTAGCTTTGTTGCCGATTCCGTTTTGACCAGCGCAAAACTCTTTGACGTTGCTGTAATGGCGGAGCATCAGTGACGTTGGCATGGCTGGCAGTGACGGCAGCGCGTCGACGCAACTGACGTCTTTCAATACTACCTACTGCATTTTTTGGCTGCCGACTCAAATAACGCTGGATGGAGAAACAAAGGCCTTGCAAATGACGAACAGATAAATAGCAAAGTATACGCGAAAACTTCACTAAATTCATAAATAAAGCAGCGAGTAATAAACGAAATAAAGAAAGCGAAGTTGAATCGTTATGAGCGCTCTGCTTGCGGCGGTTGATGGTTTATCGACTGGTGGCCCATGGCTCATGGCTGACGCTTGGCGTTTCGTGGTTGATGGTTGGTGGTTGGTGGTCGGTGGGTGATTGGTTCACCGTAGCCTTGAACCAAGCAAACTTATTATGCATGCGCGTTTTTACTTTTCGAATTTCGCGCAAGCATACGTACATATTTGTGGGGCGCGTTATTACGACTTGCTTAAATTTAATTTCAGAGCGAAATGTCAAATGATTTTATGCAAACTCAGCGTGGCCTTAGTTTGTACGCGTGCCATAAACCCAATGCAAAGCGTGACCAAAATCGAGACGCTTAAAGAAATTCACACATATATGCATATGTATGTATGTAGGTATATGAGTTCATATGTGTATGTGTGCATAAGAAGAAAAAAAGCGTTACAAAAAGTCAGTGACACAATTCTTAAAACAAATGTCCATCCGCGTGCGTAACACTTTTGCCTTCAATTTATTTTCTCTGCTTTTCAGTTTGCTTCCGTTGCTTTGATTCAATGTGTGCGTGCGCATATGTTCAGCTGTGTGCGCGTATGTGTGTATGTGTCACTCAAAACTCGGAATCGTAACATTGTGCCGAGCAGTTGGAAAAGTTTGCCAAATGATTTTTATCAACTGGAAGCTAGAGACAAATTGCGGCGGAAGTACAACAATGACACACTTGACCTGTCAACTGCATCTGAGCTGTGTGATGTTTGTGTATGTGAGCGCGCTTGGGGCTATGCAAACTTATTCAAGTGGAATGAAACTTAATAATTCTTTTTAGTTTTTTGTTAAAAAAGGCGCCAAAGTGTTTTAAGTTGTGTGCGTGAATTTTTTAAATGATCTCTTTATAAAACTGCGGTTGTCAGAAATATTTTGAAAACTTGTTTTTTTGTGTAGTTGATAAATATATTTTTCATCACAGCTCCGATTTTTAAATATCCAAAAGAAAAAACAAAACACGAATTGAATAGAAGTATCAAATTTCCTGTCCAATCGATTAAATTCGGATATATGATCATAACTTTCGCTATTTTATATTTTTCGCAAAAGTCACATTTTTCAACGAGTTGTTCAAAAACGATTTATCTCACCACTTAGAATTATTATTAAGTATTTTTTTTCGTATTCAACCAAAGACCTCAAATGATATGCTCTTAAATACTTTTCGAAAATGTTCCGACGCGCCGTAAAATTACTTAATTTCAATTAAAATGATCTTCACCTTTGTATAATTGAAGCAAATTTTTAGTTTGCCATACATTTTCATTTAACCCTTAATGATCATTTATCAAAAAAATAGCGTAATTGTCACACGGACTCCAGACATACGGATGCCACGAATGTTCTATTTCATGTATCGACTCGAATCCTGTACTTTACTTAAGTTAACAGCTTTTCCTTTAGCACCGTGAAAAATGCAAATAAAAAAAAATTGGAAATTAATGACTTTTTCTTTTCTACTTCATAAAAAAAAGTTAATTTTTGCTACATACCAAAAAATATTTGCCATTTCGTTGAGATACTATATTTAAAAAAAAAATTAGGTTTTTATGAGCCATGGAAAATTTAGCTAAGTTGGTAAAGCTCGTAAAATCAAAGAATAAACAAATGGCCTGAAATTGTTGAATTAAACTAGTAATAACAGCTTAAGTCACAAAATCGATTTCTGTATAAAACATATAGCCGCAAAGTTCTTCTGGGGTCCACTGAACCCCGTGTGACCATTACGAGTTAAACCCTATATCCTCATAGCCAACCAGTTAATGAGTCTCAACGTGGCGCTGTTATATACGATATACCAGTATGTGTATGCATGTATACATACACTCGTAGTTGTCAGCAATCCTCTGCCACAAGCCCACTCATGTTCTCATTCATGTACCTCAATTCGGCAACCCCTTCGCCGCTCACTGCTCCATTCAGCTCAAAATCTGCCTCAATTTCCCCAACTTTCATTAGCTTGTATTTATGTTTATGCGGTTTTAGAATTGTGAGAGCCGCGTTAATTGAAAAATAAATTGCTACAATCCTGCGAACGTGTC
>JAPVRG010155085.1:0-11247 GCA_029783565.1 Rhagoletis cerasi | reverse complement strand
GTTTTTACCAAAAACCGACCTCTTGCGTAATGGTTAACCTAAGGCTAATCAAAATTCGAAATGAAGGTTAACAAATTGTATAACTTCTTCAAGTGAATCGGGGTGGATGTATTACTACCAGAAAAAGTGTTGCTTCAATCAAAAGTTTCATATAAACAAAAATGCTGAATTAATTGACGCCCTTATCCCAATAAGCTTCATTTTCAGCTCCAAATGGCATTTTTTCAAAAATGTAGTGGACCAATAGCAATTGCTTAAGCCAATTAAAATAATGCCGGATTTCCACTGGGCGTTAAATGACTAGAATTATAATGAGAAAATTAGGCATTAAAATAATACATATTCGTTAAGTTTGTTTCCAAATGAAATTTTTAAATTGTAAAATTTTTTTGTCATTTCATCGCCTAATGCAAATTCAGCATAGGATTCATAAGTGACGTTTTCATTTTAAATATATCCACTCGTACCGTCGCGTCTGAGCATATACTAGTTTGACCTTTAATTACACGTGGACTACTCTTGGATAGATGGGTCTAATGCAGTGGAGCTCAACGTCAGTGTATTCAGTTAGCTTATCTTGCTCGCGAGCATACTGCGTGAGCACCATTGGTCTAGTGTCAGCTCAGCGAATGCTGGGCGAAAATGAGGGCATGTGCTACTGCAAGGTATTTCTGGCGTGGGATGGTGTATTGAGAGGACGGCATTGGGCGACTGAAATTCACGCGGTCGAACTAAATTACAGGCTGAATCCTCCACTGTCATAGCCGCTTGGAGGACAACGAGGTGGAGTTAACTGCCCAGCTTTTGAAAGGCTGCGGTCTAAACACATGAGATCGTACTTTTTAACTAGCTCTTCGGGACCGACATATGCCGCCTGCAAAACTTATTCTTGACACACAGCGTTTTTTCGCTATAACTTGTGAGTAAATGTATCACAAAGAAACAGTGTTGATGGTCCAAGTATGCCCCGGTTTGAAGCAACCACCATAACCTTACCGAGATATGTACATATAATGTAAATTCTATTTCTTTAATCAATAAAGTGGTAAGTAAATTAAAAACAAAATTATCAAAAAATGTTTATTGGTGAAATTTTCCTATCATTTTCTACACAAAAATTTCAAATTTTCGATTCGTACGAAAACAAGAATACGCCTCATTGTAAAATGAATTGTTTTTGTAAATATAGGCATGGTATATGAAATTTATATATAATTAAAAAAAAAGTACTTATAAAAAATTAATAATAGTCAAATATGTATGAAAAATGTTGATCTAAATACATATACTAAATAACTCTCTTTTTTTAAATAAAACTTTTGCAGGTATAAAAAATCTTGTTTCTCTTTGTTATATGACTGGTTGGTTAGTTTCACGTTTACTGTATATTTTATGTATTAAAGAATGTTATAAGCGTTACTCTATGGGCGAGTGAATGAAAGCCTACACAAGTTTCAAATAGTCAAAAAAAATTAGATATGAGTAGGTGTTTACAAGAATATATGTACATATACTTATCTAAGTATATATTGAAGTGATTGGGTAAAAAAATTAAAAACAAAAAACAAAACTAACGAATTGTAATAACGCAAGAGTAATCAAAAGAATATGAGCAAATATGTGAACTACAGTTAAAAGTACGTTAATAAGTTGTAAGTAGTATGTTGTAGAGATAAGAATTGTACAGAGTATATTAACATATTTATATATGCATGTATAGTTGTAAGTATGTGGTAATTGGTTAAACAACAGTAAAGTAACTGGTACATACCTCCTTCAGCATTGGCATCGTCTTGTGTGTAGCAAAGCATAAAAGCTAGAAAATTAAAGAATTAAGAAGAGATTTCTTTCGGTTAAAAAAGAACAGCAGCAGTAGTAGAAAAAACACAAAAGAGTAAGAGTGGTGAACGAGTTCGAGTGGAGGAAAAAATAGTGGGATAATGGAAAAGATGTACATAAGTATGCAGTCATGTATGTATAGAGTAGATTGCTTGGCCAGCATACATACATGCATCATATGTTGCTGCTGCAAATACATATGTAAGTGTTGGGCTGCTGTGAATTTTGAGCATAGAAATTAGTTTGGTTTTGAAAATTTGTAGCAATTGTGTTTTTTTTTTTGTATTTGTGAAGGGTATAAAGTTTAAGCAGCAAGTAGTGAATATTTCAATATTCACAGCCTATCTGGTAGCAAAGATTTATTTTCCACTGGCATAAGTTGTTATAATTTTATTTATTTGAGAAGAATCAATTTCGAACGACGCCTTCATGTTGTTTAAGTAGAACAATGAATATCATTTTGAGTATTACATACGTGGGAAATTGATTTTAAAATGAAGCTGAGAGATAGAATTGTAAATAAATGCATGTAAGTAATCAAAAGTTTTCAACAAAATAAAATCAAGTGGAATAAAAAAGTAAAGATAATTAATTGAAGTGTAATTAACAGTCAATTGAAAAAGTATTGTTATTGGTCCGAAGGTGTTTTTTTTTTGTAGTAGCACGAATGTGATACAAAATGTCATATGCGTGTGTTGAAATTGTAGATTTGCAGTGTGCGCGCGCTTAGACGATACCAAAAAACCACACAATAATGTTTTATTTTATAAGAGCGTTTACATGTTTGTATGTTGTATGCTCTGTGCTCTGCGGTATGATTTTGTACCAGTACATTTTATATTTTTTACTAGTAATCCTTAACCCGGCAATAAAACGGTGAGTAGGTGCATATTCTTGAATACCCAGTAAACCAAAAACTGTTATCGAAAAATCGATTGTGCGTGGATAGATGCGCTGAACTACTCAGCAGCTTCATAATTTTGTTAGAGATTACGAAATACATATGTATTAAACAGCTAGAATACTGATAGATAGTATCACATCTAGTTTCAGTTTCAGTTTGTAAGTACTCATAAAGCCACCAAGTCATCGATTGGAATATAATGCATTACACTTCGATACTTACTACAATAATACTTCAAATAAACCTAAACGAGCTAACCGATACGTTTAAAAAGCAATGATTTTGCCTCTGAAAGAATGCTTGAAATGTTTTAGAAATAAAACGAATAATCTCTCGTCGCCTTATAGTTGTGTCATAACAGAAACGTAAAAACGTAAAAATAATTCAATAGGAGCAGTTTCTGTGTGGTAAATAACACTGTAGGTAAATTTTAAATTTTTGAAATATCGCAGCTAATCGGCCAAACACGTAAACCTAATTTTGGGCTCTAGATTACGATGCCATTTTCAGAAAATCTGTATCAAGTCAAAATTTTGAGACATTTAGAGTGAAAGTTTTATGGAAAAAAATTCGAACTTTAACAAGGAAAATATTAAAAAAAAAACGGACTTTTTCCAATTTTTTAATTTTCATTAAAGCCTGTTCTTTTACGAAAAAATTTAGATACTAATGACGAAAATCGCTCGATAAATAAAATAATGGTGAATAGGCAAATGAAAATGTACTATGACTTTTTTTAATGATATATGGGCTGGTAAAATGTTACTCATACGCCATGTACTACGAGTATGCCATGTAAATACGTAGTCTTTCCTGCCCATATTTCATAAAAAAAAAAATTATTGTGCATTTTCCTTTGCCTATTCACCACTCTTTTATTTATCTACCGATTTTCTTCGTTAGTAGCTTGATTTTTTCGTAAACGCACATGCTTCAATTCAAATGGGAAAAATTTATAAAAAATCTGTTGAATTTGTTTGAATTTTTTTCTCACAAAAATTCCACACTAATTATCTCAAAATTTTGACGTGATACGGATTTTCTGAAAACGGTATCGTAATCTAGAGGGTCAAAATTAAGTTTAGGTGTTTGGCCGTTTAGCTGTGATATTTTTGCCTCCCTACTGTGTAATTGCTACTAGCAAATGTTTTAGTACATGGTGTTTGGCTATTAAAATGAAAACTAGTGAACATTTGTTAAAAAACTTATTTTAGAACACCATATTTGAAATGGACTCATCTTACATATATGCGCTGAGTCTCGAGTCATGTTTTATGATGCGCGACATGCTGTCCTTGTTGATATTCATATCTCAGGTCATGATTTTCTACTCGACGAATTCGATTCTCGACGGCTTTAGTGGCTTTTGGCATTTGCCAAGTGCGGGGACGGCCGGATTTTCCACGGTCGACTATTCCACTAGTCTCCTCGAAAAACTTCACAGTACGATACACTAAATTTTGACTGATTTTCAGTGGCCGAACATCCGAAATATTTCGCCTTATTCGTAGCTGCGTTTTTGCAAGCCAATCACGTCAAAACGGGTTTCGAGCGAACACCATTTCATGATTGCAAACAACTTATAAAAAATATTTAAAAATTGGAAACTTTGCGTAAATGTGACTATTCAAACAACCGTTAACTTTAAGAGTGAATGCCCACTGTTTACATACTGAGAATAGGTATCTAGAAGTCGTGTGCCAAAACATTTGCTAGTACTAGGTAGTATTCTTCGGAAATTGATTCCGTTTATAACAAGGAAAAACATTCAAATCGCGCTGCACTCAAGAAGAAGTCTGATAAGTTGATTTGTTGATCTCTGAAAAAGCAACTGCTATTTGTTGCTTTTTTTTCAATATTTCAATAAAATAATAGTCTCGATTCTATTACAAAATAAAAAAAATATTTTTTTTTTGAAGAAAAGTCGACTAGTAATGCAATTATATTTTACAAATGATACTACTACCGAAACGAAATATTGAAGATATATATTCGCGACTTCCTGGTCATCGTTATCTGTTTTTGCGGTTATCTTTTTGTTCAGTTTTTAACATTAAAATAGTGGCGGCCGCAGTGGCTAAGTGGTTAGAGGTACGTACTACCACTGCGTAGGACCGGGATTCGGTACCTGGCCCGAGCAACAATCTAAAATAGAAAATTTGTTTTCTAACCGCGGTTGCCCCTCGGCAGGCAATGGCAAACCTCCGACTGTATTTCTGCCACGAAAAAGCTTCTCATAACAACCAAATTGTAAGTTCTTCCAAACGCTTAGCAAACGAGTAGGCGCCAAAATATTATTATTATATTAATATTAAAATAGTAAACATATAACCAAATAAACTGATAACCAGCTGCATCAGAATAACAACATTATTATGTAAAATACACATGCGTATGTATGTAACGTTTTCCATTAATAGATACTTGGTGACTTCTAAGCAATTACAATAAAATTCGAGTTTCGAAAATACGCTTCAACCAAATTAGTACAAGTAGTATGTCTCCAGAGAGTATTTCTTTTTTTTAGCTTTCCCTCATCCAAAGTAATTTTTGTTATTTCCTACTAATATTAATACTTCTTTCAAAAATTCTATCACCCTAAATAAGTAAATTGTATGTAGTAAAATAGTATATTAAATCAACAACTAGAATAATAAAAATAGGTTCAAAACTTACGTTGCGGTTCATTTGAATCATTGTTGTTAACACTGTTAACATCAAGTTCACTATTGCTGTTTACAACTCCATTTGCTGCTGTACACAAGCGCGCATACATGCGCAAGTATGGCCGAGTAAAGGGCCAAGCGGCGTTGATGGCAATGTTGAAGACGGAGACAACGGATATGCCCCGTACGAGTTATGAGCCAGTGTGCCAATTGTGAGTATAACAAACAAGCGATTACCGTATTTTTTTGTAATTATTAATAATTTCAAATTGTATGCCATTAGATTCCGAATTATATGTATGCACAAGTGCATGTATGTAAGTAAGTAATGAATGAACGGAGAGATGAACGATCAAAAATAAATAGTAGTTGTTTTGACGGACGGAGGACGAGGTCGATGGATTTGATGGTTGTAGATGATGTTGGACGCCACAAAAGATATACGGTTTTTATAAGATTTTTTTTTTCAAGATTTTTTGTTTGTACGTGATGGTAAGTAGTAGTTTGTGTTCGTGATTTTCATGTAAAAGCAAAAAATATACAAATTAAAAATTATTTTAAAATTATGCAATAACATAACAAGAAAACACAAACATAATGTACAAATTAAACGCATAAACTAATTATTTTTAATAATGGTAACAAACTAACAAAAAGCATAAGCAAAACAAAAAGAAAAAAGTATTCATTTACGTAAGCAAACGTATTTTCAAAAAAATTCAATATAGGGACGGTCTACATAGAAAGATAACAGCGGGGCCTGAAGAGGCTTCAGACGGCCTTAAAAGGGAAGATACTTTAAAGCCTGCATCATAAAATTTCTATCAAAGGACTATTGAGAATTGTATATTGTGTTTAATTTATTAAAAGCCTGTCACGCAGCTAACTTTACTACATAAGCGCTAATATAGGTATACACACACACACACGCACACACACGCACACAGACGCTTTCGCGCTTAAATCCATAAATTTCACTTCACACATAATAAAATCACTCACGTTTCACACTTCCTTATTACTACTTACGCTCTTGATCGCTGCCATCTTCACCCAACTTCTCGTCGCGACTCTTCATGAACGGGAATTTCCGTGAAAACGTAAAATTCTTCTTCTTACGATCCAGCGTCGATTGCTGCATGACAAGTATGCGCACAATGTGTTAAAATAAAAATGTTAAAATGAAGATGTAAAAAAATTTTTATTAATTAAAATCCGATATCACTACAACAACTACGGCTACTTCAACCGATCGAGCGCTACTGTACCTCATTACTGACCTTGTCCAGGTTATTGTTGGCTGCAGCATGACCTTGAAACTTAACACTACGATCGCGTGCACGCATCTTACGTTCCCATCGTCGTTTCGATGGCACAATACCGATTTGTTCGTCTTCACTGTCGCCCAACACGCGACGCGCCTGCCACCACTCATCATCGGAAGCATTTGTCACGTGTAGTATGTCGCCATGACGGAAGGGTAGACCGCGCGATGGTAGCCCATCATCACGATTGGGATCGTAATCGAAGAGCGCACGCACGTACAGTGAACGCTTTTGAGAGGTGCGCAACAGTGTGCCAGTACCGCCGGCCGACAACGCAGCCTGCTGTTTCAGCTCCTGTATGCGCGCCTCAAAGCGATTGTATTCCTCGGGGCGATACTGTGCGACTAATGTGACAACACCACCGGAACTCTATAAACGAAATAGCGGAAATGTATATAAATGCTATGAATAGGGCATGGAGTGAAGAAAATATGACTTTGGGTTGGACTCCTAACAGCTGCTCGGCAGGCAGCAATAAACATATGGACGTATGAAGGACACATTAATCAAGTAGTCTCTGTGACGTCAGAGGTTATGGTCGCGCAATTGAAATGGATTGATAAAATTACTAAACTGAAACAAAAACAAGCTCAAAATAAATTTTGAGAGCCTTTAAATTAGGGCTGATCATAACGAACCTTTGTACACGGCGAGTGTACTAAACTGTGCGAATCTGCCGATTAATGATACAAAAAATTAAATTTTTCTATTTTTGAACTACCCCGACCAAAAAAAGACACGTGATGATCACTAATCTATCCATCAGGGTCTATCTATCAACAAACAGAAATTATTTAAGTCGCTTAAAAATACAGGGATAAAAGGCTTTTGATTTGAAGAGTTCACAGCTTAGTCCGATAAGTTTTTATTTCGGTTGATGCAGTCAGAGCTTTCTTAACAATTTTATGAACTTGAGTTATTTGAGGTGAAGGATTCTACTTCTTGTTCTTATCTAAAGCTACTACAAAAATCGTTATACGGGGCTCCAAACCTGGCGGCCAGAAGTTGATGGTTCAGTGTTCCGTTGGTATTCCGGTAAGAATACGAACGCTCGTTTTCGTGGGCCTTAACAAACTCTGTGTTCTTCGTTCATCAGGCAGTAATCTAGTGAGCTCAATGCATAGGTGCATGTGTCAATAAAAACTGGTAAATATCTGTAGTAAACAAAATTAGTCAAACAGCTCGGCTGCTCCATTCCAAAACACAGTATGTGTTAAAAATAAAATTGTGAGAAAAACGTGATTTAGTTTTTTATTTGGCCTCTGTAGGCTGTAGATACTGGGTTTTAGAACTGTCGTATCTCCGAAAATATTGCAGCTATCAACAAATAGGCCTAGTTAAAAGGTGCGTCTAAGCACAATATATCCCAAATTATAAAAACCCGATTTTCCGAGAAAATGTTGGATACTGTGTTTTGGAATGGAGCAGCCGAGCTGATCCGTGATAGGGTTTCGCACAGTAACCTTGCCCAGTGTAGCATTTACATAACATTGCCATATAATCAGGCAACATTAGTATGTATCATGAAAACCCCCTACTAATGTAAAATAATGTTACACCCAAATTCATAAAAAATAAAGAAGACTTTTGCTGCTTTATAAAACGAAAATTTGTATGAAAATGCCACTTCATAGAGCTCTTTAAATTTAATTTATTTTTAATGAATAAGGCCATTATAGGCTCCAGCTTTGTGATAGATAAAAGCCAGAATCCTGCGTCTAGATTCAGACTAGTGAAATAAATAATTCAACGAAATAAATGCATTCTCTGTTTTGTCCGGAACTTTTTTTGGCAAAACATAGATTACTTTTTCATCCACACTATATATCGACGGCTTATATTCAATACCACAATTTTTATAAACGTGAGTTTCTGATGTTAAAATTAACCTTAGACTTAAAGGTCATCGATTATACTAACGTTATCCTTATTGATCGTTTCATATTAACATTTACTACTGGATTTAAAAGTTAGAAATAGTATCTATTAGAGTTGACAGTTAAGTCATAGATGTGTTTGAATAACAGAAACAAGTTTTTATGAAAATTGCAGATAGAGGGCATTGAATATAATCCCACGATATGTTAAATATGTTATACCTGACATGTGAACATCAAAGCCAAGCAAGCAAAAGCATAACTCACCTTCAACGCCTGAGCGGCCTCTTCATGGGTAGCGTTTTTCAGGCTGACATTATTTACGCTTAACAGCTGATCGCCACGTTTCAGCTCACCGCCTGCATCAGCAGGTCCACCAGCAAGTATAAATGACACATAGATACCCTGGCCATCTTCGCCGCCAACAATATTGAAGCCCAAACCTTGTGGACCCTTTTGTATGGTGATTGTGCGCGGTTCACTAGAAATAGGTAAAAAATCAGAGAACGAAAATTGATGAAATGCCAAAGTAATTAACACCATTACACAAAAGTAATTGATAAAGAAAAGGAGGTAGGTGAAATAAATACGCAATAAATAATACAATAAAAGCATAAAAACTAGTAACTAAGACTTATGATAGGTAAAAAACATATTGCACAGCTGTGTGCCATATTAGTATGTAAATCGCATACGCACTTCACGTCAAGTTCACCCGCAACAACGGCATCGTCAACACCGTTTTGTAATCTCTGCACGTCGCCGTCATCGTCACCGTTGCTGTCGCTGCTGCCGCCTCGATCTAAGCTATAGCCCGATCCGCTGACGTTAATGCCGCGTTCCAATCGTGCTGTCACTTTCTTCTTTGAAATAGACTTAGGCGTGGGCTCCAACTCCAATCTGGCATTCAGTGGCAACGAATTGGATTTCTCGAGCTTATGCGCCTTGCGTAGTCGCGAAATGCGCTCATCCAAGTTGAGCAGATGCAGCTGCAGGCAACTCATTTTGCTGGAGAATTGTACACGATGTAGACGCACCCACTCGTTGCTAATTAGTACTGGCTTGCTGATGTGAATTAGTTCAGTTAGCAGCAAATTCGATTCGATTTGCAATTGACAATTTATTTAATGAAACGCGACAGCCGATACCGATTGGCTGGTACAGCTAGCTGGCTAGCTGGCTGGCTGGCTAGCTGATCGACCACCCGCTTTGGACTTGCGTACGCAACGAAATGGGCAATTATTTTCGGAATTCCGCTTCGAAAGCGGCTATGACGACGACGGCGACAACCGACAACGACGCCGATGAGGGCGCGCGTTTGCATAAACAAATCCAAGCTTCGATTGAACAAAAACAAGTAGGAAAAAAAAACGGAAAATACCAAACTGGGAGTAAAAAAAAAGACGCGCAACACCTTCGATAAACACAATTGCAGCGCAAAAATTAAAAAAACAAAAGGCAATAGCAACGTCAACGACGCTCACTGCAGCGCGGATAGCAAATATGTAGCTAAAAGTCAACGACAGTACGATGTGGCCAAGCTAGACCCGGCCAGCTCATGCCGCAACAGCTGTGACCGCCGTTCAAGCTGCGTCAGACGCGTCAACGCAAACCAAACTTGTATTGCACAAAATAAATAAATACTGAAAAAAAACAAGTAATTCGAATAAAAGTGAATACACGTTTATTGCTGGTGAATAGCAAAAGGCAAATGATATGTATAAACATAAAAATAAGAAATTAAACAATGTGCGCCTTGCAAATTAAATGCGATAAAACGTTGGAGAGCACTGGTGAGATGCGCGCGCGGAGGATGCGGTCGTCGTCGGAGCAGCACAACACACAAACGAATTGTCAGCCAGCTTACTTGCTTTTTGGTTTGGCTTGACTGAGATAAATGCACGATTTGCGTTTGTGCTTCCAAACAATGCAAACTCATTCGAAATATGGTTAGCAAATGAATGAGCAATGCGATATGCCAGCCAGCCGCTCAGCGCCACCAGCCAGCATCGTTAACGCCGCTGTTGCTTATATGTATGTTTGTAGTCATCCATCAGTCAGGCAAGCCAGTCACTCAACTACACTGTTAGCCAGTTATGTAGTAAGTCAACAGCAGTCAGTGGATGCTAATTTGCCGCACTGTGACGCCTCTGAGTCAATCGTACCACGGACATACCAATATGCGAGCGCCAAAAATATTTTACTTAACATTCTCGCATGTTTAATCACAATACAACGCCCCTAAAGCGCGTCACTTGATAAAAAAAAAGATAACGATGCTGCTTTTGTTCGTAAACATAAAAACCTGTGACTCGTGGCAATGACAGTGGGTGTTTTGCGTAGATTTCACGTTGACCTGCTGTAGAATATTGGGCCTGAAGGAAATCAGCAGTGGGCTCTAGAAATTGAGACGTCGAATTTCTAAATAATAGGTACGCCTAAAAATATGCAACGTTTCAAGAGGAAAATTACCTGTATCTCGTATCTAGTGGTCGATGTCCAGAACATACTTAAATTATGGAGGGAACACTTGTCCACCCTATTGAATAGTAACAGCACTGAAAGCTGAAGGGGGAAATGAACCCGAGCCCCCAGTGTAAATAAAGACGGAATCGATGTCCCACCACCTGACTATG
>JAPVRG010154918.1:0-12413 GCA_029783565.1 Rhagoletis cerasi | reverse complement strand
ATGTTCGGCCACAAAAGTTCGGTTCGGTTTCGGTTCGGCTTCGGCAAGAAAAAAGCCGAACTTTGGCCGAACATTAAGTATTAAATTATTACTACATGCACACATGCCATAACAAGCCTTTATGTTATTTTTACAAAAATACTTATATAAGTTTATGTTGTTTGCTGAAATTTATGTGGTTGAAACTTAAGTATGTACCTTTTTTGCTTTTTTGCCAATAAGAATACTACATTTTTAAAAAGTAATTGCTTGTTTATTACTTGGGCCCTTGAAAATGTTCGGTTCGGCTCCGATTCGGCTTCGGCCGAAATTGGCCGAAGTTCGGTTCGGCCATAAAAATCCAGGTTCGGTCGTTCTCTACCAATGTGCCAATGACATGTTTGGCACATTTGCTTGATACCGTTTTGATACCGTTTTTGTTTATATTATGCCTAAGTGCCCTGTGTGAGTGGTGGCGTTAACTTGTACATAAAGAACACGTAGTTATTTTCTTTCCGGGTTTCTGTATTTCAATAATAAATTGCAGATATGTGATCACAACATGATGATTCAAGCTGTTGACGCAACGCATCCCGGCTCAAGCCACGATTCTTTCATCTGGAAGCTCAGCAATGCATATTCTTATTTTGTGTCAAAACATCGTTGTGGCGAGCGTTGTTTTCATTTATTGGGCGGCATTGAGCCATATTTAGAAATCCAATTGCCGATACAATAGAGCATAAATTTAACGTAGTACACGCTTCCGCGCGTAATATTGTTGAACGAACGATTGGTGTCTTAAAATCTCGATTTCGTTGTATAATTAGTTGCTTGCACTACAGAGTTCTGATTTATTTTGTTTGTATACATTTATTTATTAATTTCTTCCATTTCAACTGAAACTAATTCATTTTTAAATATAATAAATAAACTTATTGTAGAAACAAAAATAATTCAATGCTTAAAAATAAATATTTACAAAAATTAAAACAACTCCTTTTTACATATGTATGTAAATAAAAATGTTTATTTGCAATAACCCAAGTATTTTTCATTGATTTATTTACAATATTAAAATGTTTTCATAGTAATTTTTTTCGCTATTAATAAAAATATAGCTTATTCGGCAAAAAAACATGTAGCTCGAAATTTCAAACTTAAGAGAAAATTAAGAAAATTTCAGTAAATTTTCATCAAAATTTCAAACTTTTTAATCAGCTATTTTCAAAGGAATTAGAGTACGATGTTTAACAGCCGATTCAATTTTAGTTCAATAAAATGCAAGTTTTAAGTTTCCAAAAATTCTATTGATTTCTGATAAGTTTATTTATGCTTAAAGTGTTGAGCATTTTCTTACACACAAGAAATTTCGTTATATGTAAGAAAAAGCTTAACACCGTCAACAAAAACTAATTTTTCCCAAATCAACGGAATTTTGTATCAACTTAAAACTTGCACTTTATGGAACTAAAATTTAATGCATACTCGAATTTTTTAATTCTATCTGATTAAAAAGTTTGAAATTTTGATGAAAATTTCGTGAATTTTCCTTCATTTTCTCTTAAGTTTCAAATTTCCATTTACATGGTTTTTGTTGCTGAATAAGCTATATTTTTATTAAAAAATAACGAAAATAATTAACATGAAAAACATTTTAAATATCGTAAAAATAATTATTGCAAAATTCTTCTGTGCATCACTTTAAATACCTATTTTTCTTTTAAAATCTCTTCCACATTGTCGTGATGATGCCTAAGATGTTCTTTAATTGCATTTAATGTTTCATGAATTTTCTCCAAAGCGTTGCAAAACCGTTCCATAATAATGGTGCTATTTTGCCGAGTTTCGACCAATATATCAACAATCCCTTCCACTTTGTTGTTTAAATGCCTTTGGGTTTCTAGGGATTCCCTAAGACAGTCATTTAAACAAATAAAATGTTATGCTAAATGCTTGAATAATCTCAATTAAGTTTTACCTGCAACATTTCTTTTTTTCTTTTTAGGTGTTGACGCCTGAATCATTATGTGGTCGTTTAGTGACCGTTGATGTTGAGGGCATCATTTCTTCCTCGGTTAGATCGAGTACTTCCACCTGGAGGTTAACCGCCTCATCCAACTCAAATGACGTTGTTTCAGGTATAACCTGCACCACTGTATACATGCCCGTTATGCGAGCAAGAGTTTCTTCAGCTTGTGTGAAGGTATACCTATTAAATGCTTCACCACCAGTTGCGCAAGATTCTTTACGGTTATGCGTCAGTTTCTTCCGAACCTCACACTTCCAGTCAGGGAATGTCTGTTATACATATGTACAAAATTTCAATATCAGAACTCCTTTTAAAATTCCCAAAATTTTACCTCTTTCCAACCGTTTACATCCTGACTTGGACATTGACGATTTAAAATATTATCCAACTCTTGCCATTGCTGCTCCACTCTTACCCGGTCACCCTTGGTATGGCCTTGGGCTATGTCTGGATTGCGCTCCATGAATTCTAGCAACGTTGCGTTTTGAGCCAAATTCTTGTGTTTTCCCCTTTATACGTATAAAAATTCAGAATAGTTTATAGAAAAATATGAACACCATGATTTATACTTACATTTTCTAATTTTATATGGTTCGTAAAACAAAAGCTTCAAAAAAACGTATTAATTCCGCGAACTAAAACTTCGTCGGATTTATTTAAACAGAAATGTCCGATAAATCGAAATACAGAACACCAATCACATTGATTCCGACAATTAAAATTCGATAGGATTACAGAACGCGATTCTGCAATTACGATCGGACTCAATTCCGATTCCGTTAGAAATCAGATTTCAGAACAGGCCTGATTATTTAAGTATTAACATTTATTTACTTATTGACTTGTGACGGAATTTTAAAATTGAAAGTCGCTAATAATAAAACATATGATTGTATGTTTATATAGTGATTTTGTTCACATTAGCTTAGAGGTATGCAATAAGATTATACTACGAGTAAACTCACTAAGGAACGATTTCAAAAGGAATATCAACGTTTTTGTTTGAACTTTAGTCGGTCAGTCATTGCCTTAGTCGCACCTTGATTCAACAACTCTCAAACACTTTGACATTGTAAAATTATTAATTTTAAATAACGGCTCACAAATTACATTCTCATGAGTATCTGCTTTTAGTGTAACTAAAATTACTGAGGTAATAACTACCATGAACAGCAGTATCTACGTGAAATGCAAACATTGCCAAAACTTATTGTGGCTTCATAGCTGCCTCTACTCCTCGCAACAAAAGCATGCTAAACACCCTGATATTCACTTGTAATGCATTGTCCCTAAGAGAAAATCAAATATAGGTGCATTTTTTTCTAACCGAGCTACAAAAAACACTCGGTAAAGTAACGAAATACATGCAAAGCAACAACACAAACTCGTTTATCGAGTTCAGCCATGTCGGTTAAAAAATAAGCGATCTGATGCGTAGTGTTTTTAAGTGAAAATCCTGCTCTATTGTGAATTGTTAATGAAAAAGTACTTGGGAAATTTTTATTTCCTTATGTATTTGATGTATACTTTAAACAAATATATATATTACACAAATACTTCACGAAATTGCAAAATTTCAGTTGCTTTTTGTATATAAATGGCATTCAACTAATAACATGTTTCATAGCAAATGCCAACAGGGTTACTTATGCAGTTAAATGGAGATTTTAACCGAGTCGAGCATTTTTTTCACGCTCGCTTACAAAAAAATGCCACTTATGATTACATACATACAAAATAAGAAACAAGTTTGTACATTAATATACATATGTACTTAAGTATGTATAATTGCATTGAACATTACATACGTACAGGTATAAGTACATTGAATATCCTAAGCATTCGTAGAAAAATACGTAGTAAATGTTATTATTAAAGGGTCTCCTATAATTTTCGCAAGATTTGAACAGAGTTTTTTCACAATTGTATTAATTGAACATCGTGCAAATGATTTCCACGGTTTTACTGGAAAGTAATAGCGAAGACAGGCAGCAAGGATTATCTGCATAAAGGGGCTTTATTTGCTTTAACTCGTGCATAATTGTACGAAATTTTCATGCATTTATACTGAATTTGCCGATTTCATGCTGGCAACGCTCCCGTTATATGTCAACCGTTTGCCATTGGAATGTCGATTGGAACACCCAAAACAAGAACAATTTATGATATTTTAATGAGTTTTCTTCAGAAAAATAAGTAAAATTACAAAAAAAAGATAAATTGTTTTATATCTTAGCTGCCTGTGAATCCAAAGCAAGGCAATCTTTACGACGCGCCAACGAAACACGCATGCGCGTTTGTATACTTTTAGCGTGTACAAACAAACATTTGTACACACACACATATGTACATATGCACATACCCTGGAGGGAAAACCCGAACTGGTCCGATAGTAAATAGATCCGCACCAGTACAAAAGAAGCGAAGTGTACTTTTACAAAACTATTTTATTTTACTTTTTAAGACTACATATCGCTAGCTAAGAGGGAAAAGTCGCTAAATCCACTTTTTCCCTATCTATACCTGAGGTGAAGAATTTATAACTGGTTCGGAACTGTAGAAAAAAGCGTAGTATTAATGTGGCCTTGAGAATCATTTTTCACAACGTTTAAGTTTTTTTAATTAAGTACTATTTTATGTAAAAGTTCACATGATCTTGGGGTACAATTTATTGTTATATCTCGCATCAATAAAGTTTGCCTTGATAACCAAGTTCAACAAAATAATTTCGCATCAGAGCGTGTGAAGAAATATTGAGCCAGTAGGCCACCTGATAAAGTAATCGCTTAAATGGCTTTCAACTTCACAGCCTTCACCTTCATCATCGCTTTGCTTGGCGGTGAATTTTTAATATTTTTCGCAATATTTCATGTAATTGCTTTGGGTGAACTAAAACACCATATAAATCCCATCGATAAATGTAATAGTCTGAATCCCTTGGTGTTGCCGGAATATTCACTCCATATTTTCATCAACCTATTGTTTCTGCTATGGGGTGAATGGTTCTCACTGTGTATTAATATTCCTTTAACGCGCATACCACATATGGTGATACAAGAATCGCCCTGTCATGACGGGCGTCGAACTGTATGATCAAACAACGGTGCGGAGCATAGATAATTTACCAAAAAATATGCGCCAAGGTTTGATCAAATTTGCAAACTATCTAATATCTTTCTTCTACCATATTAATGGCATAGTTTGTGCGTTGACTTCTATGTAGAGGTAAAGCACATTGTAGTGATCTCGAAATTGAAAATGTATGTAAAATTAGATTATGTTCAAACAGGCACCACCAACTAGAAAATAACCTGGGGTAAGCGGCTCCAGGCCGGATGGATCATTAGAAGAAGGGCTTAGTGGTCGAGAGTTGAGGCAAGACTCAACTCGGCATAAAAGAGTGCTGAACTCTTCAAATGTGTATTTATGGTCTGACGCACTTTTTTTGAAGTGGGTTTTGAAACTTTTCACCCTCGCTTACCACAAGCCACCCATGTGAGGAGCTGCAGCGGGTATGAAATGCCATTCTAAGGTTTGATGGTTGTACTTAGATAGGGTATTATTTAGTGCCTCAGCTAAAAATGCTTTGAATTCGGATTCTAGAGATCTGGAGGCTCCGACAAAGTTTGTGCCACTGTCGGACTAATGTTTTCTTTACATCCTCGTCTAGCAACAAATCTCGCAAAGGCCGCAAGAAAGGAGGCGGTACTAAGGTCACTGGTTGCTTCGAGGTGGATAGCTTTCGTGGAGAGGTAGACGAAAAGGTACACATGTCCTTTCGAGATGCGATATCCTCTGCCCCGGTAGGACTTGATGTCGAAGGGTCCGGAAAAATCAACACCACTATTTGTAAACGCTCGCTAAAAAGTGGTGCGTTCCTCTGGAAGGATTCCCATAATTTGAGTTTGCGTCTTCTTCTTATGGATCGTACAGGTCTTACAATTGTGTACGACGGACCGAATCATATTTTTCACCCTCGGAATTCAATAGTGTGATCGGATGAGACGCAACATCAGCTGGGTTTCGCCGTGTAAGGAAACTTGATGGACAAACTGGACGAAGAGACGGGACAACCTGCAACTATAGGGAAGAATTATAGGATGGCGTTCATTATAGGACAGGTCGCGAGATGCACAAAGACGACCACCAGCCCTCATATTGTCTTCTTTGTCGATGAACGGGTTAAAAGAAATGACTTTTCCGGCGACGGTCTTTCCAGATTTTAGCTGTATATATTATTCGCTATAATGTTGTTTTTGACAAATTTTTATTTAACATTGAGTCGTTGCCTTAATTTCTTTGGGCGAAATTAAGCAAGACTGCTCTGAATGAAGATTTGTTCTTTCGGTGGGTTCTTTGGTAGAATCTCTTGATAAAAGATATAACTCTCAAAGCCCGCGCAAAATCAGAAAATCGAATGTAGTTAAAGTCGTTCACCTTTGTTGCATGAACATGTATCCTTTTTTCTTCCACAGTTGTGTCATAGTCCAATTCTTGTGATGACCATTTTGGATTGTCTTCATGTAACCAAGAAGGACCCTGCCACCACAAGAAGTTGTTGACCAGTTCATTGGCTGGCAGTCCTCTGCTAGCCAGATCTGCAGGGTTTGATGCCGAGTCCACGTGTCGCCAATTTTTGCCTCCTACCTTATCTACGACTTTTTTTGTTCTGTGGGCGATAAATGTTGACCACGAACAAGGAGGTTTCCGTATCCACGCTAGCACTATTGTTGAATCCGTCCAGAGATTAACCTTTAAATGGCCGAGATTGAGGATGGCGATGACTACTTGCATTGTTTCTGCAAGAAGAACTGCGCCACATAATTCCAACCTTGGTAATGAAATTGTCTTAACAGGCGCTACTCTGGTTTTCGGTATGAGTAGGCTAACAAAAACTTTGTCATTAGTTCCGATGCATCACAAAACCTATGTATTTCAACGTCGTCTGGTGAGAAATATACCCATCTTGGTATGCGGATATTATGGATTTCGGTGTAATCATTCATAAATGTCTGCCAACGATCCATAGTAGCTGAGGACACAGTTTCGTCCCAACCTGTTCCTTCTAACCAAATGTTCTGCATTATGATTTTGGCAACGATTATGACTGGCGCAAGCCAACCAAGTGGGTCAAATAGTTTGGCGATCGCTAAAACAATCGCCCTTTTGGTAAGAACGTTTCCACTTTCTATGGGTTTTGCTGCAAAGTAAAAATAATCTGTGTGGGCATTCCACCTGATACGAAGAGCTTCCACTGTGCTAGTATCTTCGAACTCTAAAAAATATTCACTTAGCAAGTGAGGTTTTGGTATTCCTTGTAGGATTTTACTGCAGTTTGAAGTCCATTTTCGCAGTGGAAAGGCAGATGACTGTAATGTTTGCGAGATTTCATCTCGAGCTCTTATCGCAGATTCGATGCTATGTCCACCGGCTAGTACATCGCCGACATACATACATTTTCGCAAAATGTTCGATGCAATTGGAAAAGAGCTCTCCACATTATCAGCTAGTTGATGCAATGCCCCTATCGCGAGATAAGGAGCACAGTTAATGCCAAAAGTCATGGTTTTTAATTCGTATAAACTGATTGGGTCTCTTCGCTGATATCTTGTTTGATTATCATTTACCAATATTTGCCGATACATTTTCTCGATGTCGCTGTTGAATACATATTTAAACCGTCTCCACCAGAGGATCAATATGGTTAAATCGGTCTGAAGAACTGGACCAGGATGGAGGACATCACTTAGGCTAATGCCATTGGCAGTTGGACATGAGGCGTTGAATACGACTCTCACCTTTGTAGTGATACTTTTCTCCTTCAAAACGGAGTGATGTGGTAAGAAGTAACAATCAATTGAGTCTGCTGGCACGCTGATTGGTATTTTAGACATATGACCTAATGTTTTATATTTAGCTAAAGCCCGATTATATTCCCTTTGCAGTACCGGTTTTTTCGCTATATGAGTTTCGTTCCGGTAGAACTGAGAGCAAGCGCTTTTCAGCGATGGTCCTAAGGAAATGTTGTTCGGATAATCCTATATGAAGGGTAAAGTTACGACGTATTTCCCGTCAGCATTCCTCTCGGTTGTTGCTTTGAAGAGTTCTTCGCAATAGGGGTCGTCGTTAGATAGATTTATTTTCTTAGGAACATCCTCTAACTCCCAGAAAGCTGTTAGCTGCTTGTCCAGGTTAACTTCATTGTAAAATGATATGATATTGTTGGTTGGATTCGATGCTTCCGCACAGCCGGTTAAAATCCAACCGAACACGGTTTCTTGGGCGAGAAGCGTATTCAATAATCTTTTTTATGTCATCTAAAATGATATGGGGATATATATCTCCTCCTACTACGAGATCAACTGGGTAATTAATGAAGAACTTGTATCCGCCAGGACCAAGCCTGGAAATGCTTGCCGAGTCATTGCGCTTACTTGGCAATTCGGCAGATTCTCTGTTAATTTTGGCAAAACTAGTACAACTGCATCTATGCTTATAAATTGGTCTGTGGGCAACCGCAATTGAATGGCGCACGCTTCCTTGACCTGTGCAGATATTGAGTTGTTGATGCGCGAGACTTGGGCATGCAATCGTCTTGATGGCAGGTTGATTCTGCGTTTGAGTCTTTCAGTTATAAAATAGCACTCAAATCCAGAGTGTATGAGTGCTCTGGCAGAAAAATTAATACTATTATAATGTATGTCTACGCGCGCCGTTCCTAGTAGCACTCCTTTGTTTGTGTTAGCAAAGCAAGAATTCACATTTGTAATTTCTCTGTTATTTTCGTTTGCAGAATCCCGCCTCAACTAAGTGTGCCTAGAAATTGAAGTTTTGTCATCTGAGGGGCTCGGAGTTCCCCTAAGAGCTGTTGCTTTTGGCTGAATTGCTTGTGGTAGGTGGAGCAACGTATGATGCCTAGAGTGACACGTGCTGCAATTAAAGGGGTTGGTGCATCTTGACACCGTATGTCCAGCTGACAAGCAATTCAAGCAACGTTTGTTGCTCTTGATGTGCTCAACTCTTTCGGGAGGTGTCAGCTTGCGGAATCCTTCGCAGCTTCGTAGCTTGTGCTCGTTGCTTTTGCACATTCTGCATGAGTTCTTTGCTACGCTAGCTTGAAAAGCACCAAGTCTCTTTGGGGGCATTTCTGAAAACTGACGCGTGTTTTGCGGCTTAGGTGTCTTAACTGTTTTGTTGCCCTTAAGGCCTGAAATGGTTTCTACCATCTGAAACCGATTAGATAGGAATTTATCCATGTCTTCCCATTTCGAAATTTCAGTTTTGTTTTCTATGGTCTGCTCCCATAGTGCCAGTGTGCTTTCTGGCAATTTTGTCGAACACAAATAAATGTATATGCGATTTTCATGGAAATGTCAACTTTGTGACATTGAAGTGCTGAGATACATTTGTTTATTTCACGTTGCAGTTTCTTAATGGAGCTACCGCACTCGCTCTCAATTGCATTTAAATTAAAAAAAACTTTCAGTTTGCTGTTGACAAGAATACGTTTATTTTCGTATCTGTATGGTATATTTTTTAATGGAATTCTTTAATCCAATTATACAATAATTCCTTCTAATCGTTGCTTCCATTAACTTATTTCCTCCATGTAAGGTTGTTTTATTAACATGTTCAATAACTAATGTTGACAAATGAGATTTATTTAATATTATTGGGTGCTTCTGATCGAACTGAAGCTTTGTATTCCCTAACCTACCTCCTACGCGAAGAATTCCATTGTTATCTAAAATTGGATCTAAGCTTGCAATTTTACTTGTATTGTTAATTTCTTTTTTGATTTATAAGCTCTGTATTTCCTCTCTAAATTGTAGTCTTTGCTGATATCTTATTATTCTCTGTTCAGCTTCTTTTATTCTGATTTTACTAAGTACGCAGGATATTTTTGTCCTCGTATTCTTTTTATAAATCGCAATATATAAGCTACAACCCTTATTAATTTGGTTAAACTAGAATATTTTAATATTACCACATCTAAGAAATGTGATTCTCTTGATGTTTTGACATATACTGCATCGATTTTAACGCTATTCTGTGTTGGCCATTGACGTTCTTCTCCCTGTAACCATTTGGGACCGCTCCACCATAGCTCGTGCTCCACTAGTTTGTTCGCAAATACCCCTCTGGACGCTACATCAGCTGGATTGTCCTTTGTTCCAATGTGTTGCCATATCGCAGTGGAAGCATATAATTTGATTTCTTCTACTCTCGTTTTAATGAACCTATCTTTACTTCGGGAATTCTTTATCCATGCTAAAGATGAGTCGCACCAAGCAAATATTTTAACTTCTCTGCTGATAACTGTATTTATCCTTTGCAGCAATTTAGCAAGTAGGTGAGCCGCGCATAGCTCCAGTTTTGGCAACGTCTTCTTATTATTAATCGGATTCACGTTGGTTTTACCAGCAATTATCGTTATATCTGATCCAACCAAAGCATATACAACTGCCGCGTAAACTTTTTCTGCTGCATCTGCAAATCCATGCAGTTCAATTTTAAACTCATTTCTTGTTTCAAACCATCTGGGAATTTTTGTTCTTTTTATCGCTGGTACGTGCTGCATAAACTCCTGGCATTCTTTTGCCAAATTTTCGTCAAGTAACTCATCCCAGTTGAGTTTCATCAACCAAAGTTTTTGTATAAACAACTTTGCTATAACGGTCATTGGTGAAAGAATCAGATAAAGCTTGCCTTTTTGTTACTAGCTTTTTCGTTGAAACATTCATATTAAATCCAAACATGTCTTTGGGCGGGTCCCATTGTATACCCAATATCTTTACTGTTTCGTCTTCTGCTATCTTTATACCCGAGCGGACTTGTGCACAAGGGTATTATAACTTTGTTCACATAACAGTTGTTTGTAATAGCCTAAAAGAACCGAGAACGATATAGACATATATATACCAAAATGCTCAGAATGAAAAGAGAAATCGATTTAGCCATGTCTGTCTGGCCGTCCGTCCATCCGTCCGTCCGTCCGCACGATAACTCGAGTAAAAATTGAGATATTTCAACGAAACTTGGTACGCATACTTCTATTGGGATAAGGACGGATGGTATTGAAAATGGGCGAAATCGGACAATAACCACGCCCACCGGTAATTGCAGAAATACAAAAAATTCGATACTTTAGTAACTACTGAAGTTTATTTACTCAAAATTGACATTTGCAATGATATATTAACGAGTAATAAGGATATTATAAATTTTTGGAAAATAGGCGTAGCCACGCCCACTTACGGATTTACAAGTATATCTCGGTAACCGCTTTACCAATTTCTACCAAACTTGGCACGGGTGTTAATCTTGGTACAACAAAGGAAACGGTCAGACATTTTTAAAATCGGGCAATGACCACGTCTACTTTCCATGTAACGGTAATTTACAGAAATACAAAATCTGTGATAAATCGGTAACTACTTAAGATAATTTACTCAAAATTTATGTTTGCAGTAATTCCTTAGCAAGAAGTCTGATTATAACAAATTTTTTAGAAAATGGGCGTGGCACCGCCCACTTATGATTACATATGGTTGAAATCGGGTTAAAAGTACGCCCACTTTTCATATAACGGTAAACTTCAGAAATATGAAAACTTCGATATTTCGAAATTTAGAAACGGTAGTTTACTCAAAGTTGGTACTCACAAGAATCTCGTAACAAGAAGTAAGATTGTTATGGACTTTAGGAAAAGGGGCGTGACACCGCCCACTTGTGACTACTTAAGTTTATATCGGTAACCGCTTTATCGATTTCTACCAAGCACAGCTAAATTATTTCTTTAAGTCTGAGCATATTATCGATAATGTTTAAAAGGCGTAAAAAACCACCCCTGTCTACCACGTAACGGTAGGTTTAAGCATCGTGAAAAAATGATGCTTCATACGTGCGCCGGGTATTTAATGTTCGGTTTTACCCGAACTTAGACTTCTTTACTTGTTATTACTTCATTTTCGCCATTTGTTCCTATAATCTCACTGTTATTAGACATCCGCTTTCTTAAGTGAAATCCATACTTTTGTAGTTGTTTCGAAATTTCGAACTGAATGACCTTACATTAATTTTTTTGGTTGGCGAAAATCCTCGTAGCTATATCCTCCCCGCGGGTGCCGACTGGGCAATGGGTAGCGCTGCCCACACTGCCGTCTGCGCGGGCTATTTGCACCCGAAAGCGGCAGTGCATGCAGGCGCTATCTAGCTAAGGCCGGTATATAGCTGTGCCCGTTACCCGCAGGTGGATTGCTGTCTACGCTACCTCTGTATGGTACGGGCTAGGGTATATAACGGCCATTGCTACTGGGGTACCTGGCGGTAGGTATAAAACGCTAGGGGTTGAGGGTCCCCGAAAAACAAACTCAACATGGAGGTGAAAGATAATGAAAAACGG
>JAPVRG010154786.1:0-11092 GCA_029783565.1 Rhagoletis cerasi | reverse complement strand
AAAAAGTCATTGCTTGTTTATTACTTGGGCCCTTGAAAATGTTCGGTTCGGCTTCGGCCGAAATTGGCCGAAGTTCGGTTCGGTTCGGTTCGGCCTTAAAAATCGAGGTTCGGTCGTTCTCTAAAAAAAAAAACAACAATATGTAGCTCAATGTGGATATATGGCAATTTCGTATGCATATTTGTAGCATAAAAATCCTTTGTCTACCAATAAGCATCAGAGAAATTTCAAAATATGTATTTAAAAAAAAACCTAGTTTTTTATATTAACTTTCTGTAAAAAATCCGCTCATATACATGGTGAAAAACATACACATGAAAATGCGTAGGTAAAAAAGGCATGTGTTGTTTTCATTTCTCCCAAAATAATCCGCCTTTTGATGGCCCCTTTTTCTTTTCGTTTTCGATTCTAAAATAAAGGCAAACTGGTGAGAAAATTCTGTGTTTGTTTCTTAAAATGCCACACTCTAATAATGCACTTTTACAGGGTTGACTGTAACATCAAACATATTTTGCACCATGGCAGGGCAACATATATTGGAAGAAACGAAAACACCATTAGTAATACACAAAAATATTTACGTTTTCATATCTTTCATTTAAATCATCGATAAAGCAATAATTGTGTGCATACGTACTTTAAAAGTTACATATGTACAGATAGCAACATATGGCAGATAGCAAAAACAACCCAGTAGGCAAAGTTAGAAAAGAGACTTTCTGAAAGCCCTTATTTCGGATCTTTGGATGTGGTAGTCCTTCCGCATTCGATTCTTTACTCATTTTTATGTATGGTATGGCCAAAGCTTCCATTAGAAGGAAAAAATGTGCGAAATACTAATGGCACAGTAAACATTTAACTTTTCTTCAGGGTAAGGGAAATTTCTTATTTGACCTCAGTCTCTATTCGATTGGCAGCGATGTTATGAAAACATACAGTGGCGAAAATATAAATAGGGAAGAGACATTTTAGCAAGTTTCCTTATCTAATAAGAACCATGTAAGTCCGAATTTCAAACTTTGTACAAAAGTTAGGAAAACTTGTCAAAGTATCATAACAATTTCGAGAGTTTTAATTATATTTCCTAGAGGATACCGTTTTGTAGCTTATTCAAGTATCGTTGATTTTTGGCAGTTTTTTTTTGTTGAAGGTGTTGCTCATTTTCTCCATATAAAAAATTTGCCGAACATACTTTGTATGAAAAAAATGCGTAACACCGTCAACGAAAAAAAACCCCAAAAATCAACGGTATTCTTTAGCCACTTTAAACTTCCACTTTATTGTACTCAAATTTAATGGGGTAAAAAATTGTATACCTGGAATTTATCTAAGCAAAGTTTGCAATTTTAAATTTTTATAAATCTTGTTTGACATTTTGACTTGCATGGTTTTTGTTAGATAGTGAGCTTAACTTTCGCATACGGTAATTTTTAGGAAGGCAGCGACCCTTAAAACTCAATCTAAAAAAATAAAAAATAAAAATCACGCGTTCGTTATTTAGTTGATAAAAGCGAATGGCGAGTTGACGCGGCTACCTTTCGAAAGTTTAAAATAAGAACAACCTTAGTACATACTATGTACGCATGTATATGAAATCTACATTAAGATTTTGACTATATATTCAAATGTACAAGACTATGAATGATATTTGCTTGTTACAATCTAAACTGATGATTTTGAAGAGTATGTGTTACGGAGATAGTGAAATAATATCAGTTCTTAACACTCTCTTTGCACTGACGTAAGGCCGTAGATATTATACTATAAAGTATTAAGTTTACTCGCCAACGCTCTACTATACCACGTGACATGTGTATGTACACTGATATATGTATTATAATATTTAAAAGTTATTAGATAATTGTGAAATTCCCAAGACTAATTGGCGCTTCGAATTTGTAGAAAATAAGTACATTGTATGCATGCACTTGGTCGGTTATAATTTACGAAATCTAACCTTTTTAGGTAATCTTATCAGTAATATTGCGTCAATAGTGTTTGCATATTTTTTAAAAGAAAATATTTTTGTTATTCATTGGTGCTATTGCTTTCACTAATACATACATACATATTACTGTATTTATTGTGAAGAGTTGCGAAACATTTATTTAAATCGATGGCTTATTCAATAGCATCTAGCTGCAGCTTTCACTTTGTGTCGTGATATAGCACTAATTAATTCTATATAAGTTAGGATTAATATCTAATCTATTTCAGATACAATCATCTGCAAATTCTTTGTAAATACTAATTTTATTAATGAACCTATTTAATGAGCGTTTTAAAGGCTTTTTCGAGGTTAGGTTTTTATGGGAGGTATGCGTTAAAATGAACCGATTACGCCAATTTGTTGGGTGTTCCCTTTTCGTGTTTTTCTTGATTTATGTCCATAAAAGTTACATATGATAAATTAAAGCCCTACGCCAAGTCCTTTTATTTTTTTCCAAAAAATGTATGAGGATCTCCCACTGTGTGGTCCTAAAAAGTATTCTATTATAATTAAAAGCGAAATATGTATAAGGTTAATATTAATATCACCAAAATATGACAGCTAAGTCAGAAGACGGCTTTAATATAAGAACCACAATTTTGTAAAAAATGCAGCTAGCAGCGTAGATTTCATTTTTTATTGAAAAAAAAGTAAAAAGTAAGTGCCAATAAAGGCGATTGAGCATGTGCTGAACGATTAGGTACATATGTCTGCAGCCAAGAATATCTTAAAAATCATAAGGTTGCTATAGTCTTTGACGTTGTTGGGGTCAACCTGTTGGCATATTTTTTTTAAGAGAAATTTAAAACAATGTATTGTACTGAAAATATGGAGCGATTTCGTAGATCGTTACTTTAAAAATTTAAATGTAAATAAAGCAGTAAGAATAAAAACAAATTATATTTATGTACACAAAAATACAAGTGTTTCACATGCGTGATCGACTTATATTGAAACATATTGAGAACGGTTTTATAATTGGCATATAAACATACGACACCTGTACATAAGTTTACTATGTATTTATGTATGTGTACATGTGAAAAGTTGATACAGGTGTTAGCAACCATATTGTAAGATATCTCTTAAACACTCATATAAATATGTATGCATACAAATAACAAGCATACATCAACTTCATTTTATGCAAACATTAGGTCACTTTAAATTTTGTAACTTTACAAATGAAACTTAGCACTAAGCCTTTAATTCATTTCAATTTGTTTTTATTAACCGAATTAACTCGAAAAAGTAAATGATAATAGAACCTTGTTAAAATTATTATAAAAACTATACGCACAGAATATGCTGAGACAGTAAAAAAACAGCTGCTGATAGGAAATGCTCTGTGAATTTTAGTAGGAAATAGTAAGCAGTTGCAGGCGCCAAAGTCATTCGTATGCCAATAAGGTCGCGATTAAAGTGCGGCGCTTAAATTAATATTTGAATCGAATTGTTGAAGTAAGTGTTGTAAAAATGGTGCGATTAAATAATATTCTCATGTACGTGCAGTAGTTAGGAAATTTATACCGATTTCTTAGAATAGTTTTTTTTTTGTTTTTGGTTACTTCAATGCTACAAATGTATAAATGACGAAAACAATTTCTTTTAAAATCAATGAGATAAGAGCTGGGCAACTTAATTATGTAGAAACTATTGGGGTTTTCCGATTGCATGAGGAGAAATTCTCGATTATTTTGTGCATGATTTTGAAGCTTAAAATTTTTTATTTTTAGTATTAAAATATCTAATATATTACGAGTATGCTTCTGGGTGAGGTTGAATTACTCAGTTTGGCGCTTCAGCTCAAAAAAAAAAACGTATGTATGTACTTTTTTTATTATCTATTAACTGTAAAATTTTAGAATTAAATGTGTGTAGACTTCCAGAAAGTCTAAGAACTCGCTATGTCTGTTCTATGAAAAAATTGTCTGGTTAGTGAGATTTGAGTTTTTTTAATTGCTATAGCATAGATGTAGGTTTTATAAAAAATATTTTCAAGTTGTAAAATACTCTATAAGTTTTTCAGAAGTAAATATTTTTGATAAATTTATTTTCTTCCTTAGGCTCAATCTCTTTTGACATCCGTCTGTTTTAGTCTGAGCAATTAAAGTTAGGGCCTTCTTATGCTAGAGATCAATAACACGTGTGTCACCCTCATATTACGAATCATTTTAGTTGTTACTAAGTCACGGCAAACTATGTATGTGCAATATTGAAATAATAATATAATACCACATGTGTGTCGCAGGTATTAGGCACCAATCGAAACATATTCTTTTTCGAACTCATTGGCCCTAGGCAAGCAATAGCAACCCTTGTCGCTTGGTAATTGAAAATGGCTGATTTTTGTAGCTCTTTCACTCGCGTGGATATGGAAATTTAATAAAATATATTCTTATGGCTTTATTCATAAAAAATAAAATAGGTTTAAAAAACCTTATAAATTTTTATTTCTTATGAATAAGGCTATTAATTTTTAATTTAAAAATTTTATTGTTTTTTTCTTTTACAAATTTTTTTGGCCAACCCAAATCCGAAAATTCCTAATTACAAACATGAGCTGTCTAAAGGGTTTGGCGCTTAGACAGCACTCAATTCGTATTCCCATAGACCCAGTCGGCAAAATGAGGAGCACTTCAAAATAAACGTTTGCAGGGAGAGCTTTTTCAGAGCGACCTTCTATTCGAAAGCTGTATTAGAATATATTTCATATGCCTTGACATTCGAAGACAGACAAAAAGATATATTTCCAAGACAAGGGAAGTCCTGTAAAGGAAACAAGCAAACAAAGCAGTATATATGTATATGCACGCCTGCCAAAGCTTTTAAAAGCTCTCTGTGCAATTTATACATACATCTATGGCTGGCACAAAATAAATGCTTTCGCTGGCGAATACTGGTCTAAAGAAAAGTTTAATTTATACTGCGTCATTATTTTTCATGCAAATTTTCCCTTTCTCGTCATACAAAAAAGGTAAAAGGAATAGAGCAGGAAAGGCCTATCGCGTTTGGATGGCCTAATATTTTCAAATTTTGCCAACTAAGTAATTTTGAAATAATTTTTAATATACTTTTTTTTGCCTAATACCAAAAAGGTTCTTAACTGGTATAAGTTGAACTACTGGAAGCGCGGAATAAACTGGTAAGTTTAAAACTAGTAGATTTTACTACTGGGATATATACATATACATATGTCAGCATTAGAGTTCAATCGAAAAACAGCCCAAGGGTTATAGCTTACTGTCTGCTGAACAACTTAACTGTCTAACTTCCTTACTAAGTACTTATACATACATATATACAAACACTAAATGATTGCCGCACTGTCTGCTTGGTGGAGTGCCGCTTAGACTTGCTGACTCATAATGTTTGCCAATGCATTGAAGTGCTGACTATTAATGGCCTCAAAAGTAAATATGTATGTAGGTACAATTGTCTGGCTAAATGTACGAGTTCATTGAATTCGCTATTGTTGTTGCTATTGATGGTGTGACTATACTAAGATGTTCGAAGCTTTTTCATAAACTAATCGTTTTTTTCTTAAACTTTTTTTTAGTTTTTAGAGGCAAGACACAATGATCATTTGGCATTTGTCAGAAACAAAACAAAAAACTTACTGCCTGCTTTATGATGCCTACCCTAGGGAAAATTAGGTGGCGCAAAAATTAGATATACATACATACATACATATGTATGGAGTAAAAAAAGTGTGAAGTTGCAAAGCACCACCTTCCATGCGAAAAAAGCAAAACATTACAAGTTTATGGGTCTGACTTCATTTCGTTTCGGGCCATTGCTATTTTCGATTAAGCTACGTAGCAAAGGCTAGCATTTAACTTCAGTTTTTTTCTATGCTTATGCACAAAAAAGAACTCCGCTAAATAGGCGCATAATAAGTCAATTCACATTAATTGTCGCAGTGACGTGGAAAAATTCGCTTTCACACGACTTTTTTACTGTGAACTATTTACTATTGCTTGGCGCAAAATAAACGTTTCTGTGTAAATACGAATAATGAGCAAAAACGATATTTAAGTTGAAAAATAATTACTAATCGATGATTAAGCGCCAATAAAAAGCAGCCTGAAAGCCGGCTGTAAAAGGAAGTGTTACGGTGCGCATGCGCGACTGACTGACTGGATTTTGTTACTCACACTCAGCCGCCGTAAATGAATGAGTAAATGAGTGGCGACTACGCATCGGATGTACACAAAATGGTTTACATGCACTTAGATATTTACATACATATGTAAGTTCGTAGGTGATTATAAATAGTAAGGGCCAGCGGCGAAATGGTGGGAGGCGACTGTTATGGTGCGTAATGGGATTTTCGGTATGCGCATGCCATTACTATTTGTCACTTTTAATTAGTGAGTTTATATTTATATATGTACGTACATACGTATATACTATGCATGCAAGTTTGTATGACATCGTGTTCTATGCGTAATTGCGCGCGACGCGTGATTAAGTTACCTTAAAATGTCGCAGCGTTAAATGTCAGTCATCACGACGACAATAATGAGTGTCACAGTCGATGGATGACGCAAAGTTTGTCTGGCAGCTGACTGGCTGTTACAGCTGTTGCACCAACGATGGATGACGCGTTGCAATGTTGTTGTAATCTACATATGTAGAATACTGCGCGTTTCAGTTTCGATTTCGTGATTCTTTTTTAATTTGTTTCATCTTATTTTCTGTTTGTTTGTTTTTAATTGAGCGTGATGATTAAGAATATTTTGGGGATGACTCGTAGCACAATCTATTTGTCACTTGCAGCTGCAACATATCAGAAATGCACTCGTATGTATGAATGTACGTGCTTATCAATGTAGTATGTATGTATGTATGTGTACCGATGAGCTGTTTGCGCTTTAAAGATGTTACATACATATTTACGGAATTCAGAACTCATTTTCGCTTTGTGCTGCATTCTTGTCGATGTTAACGATTGGCGATTGCAGGCAGCAGGTCGCTGCTTCTTTGACCGACTGACGCATAAAGGCATTCATCCGCAGCAGCTGGCAGTCTGGGGTGAGAATGTGCGCCGCATTACGCGCAACAAGGCAGACAACAAGCATGACGCAGACACGCACTTTCTGATGCTGTTGTTTTCGTTCCATTTTTCTACTGGAATACACATCCAATATTTTAGTTTTATTGCCGCCAGTTTGTGCCGACTCAGCCGATGTCCTTCAGCTGCATACAGATAGCGCCATTTACATGTCATACACACTGGCGGCGCTTCCTTACGCTCGGACAAAACAATGCGTAAATTGTTGAACGCTGCAGTTTACTTTGCGACCGTTTTACAAGTGTGTATGTATGTTTATTTTGAGCTGCGTGATTTTTAAGTTGTTTTATTTTCTTTTTCACATTAAATTTAATGTCGTATGTGACGACGGTGACTCATAATTTGGTTTAATTGTGCTTTATTCTTAATTTATTGCTATTTTTGTTAGCGAGCTTCTACTTCTTCCTCTCTTTTGCTGTTTCACAATAAACACAATTTGGCGTTGAATAAGAATTAAAAAAAAAAACACACACAAACAGAAACAAGAACAAAATAAAGCATTTAATATGCGCTAACTCAATGGCCTCAGTGATTTACTTTTACCGTGTGAGTAATGGTCACCTCGGTCGCACACTTCACAAACTTCTCATAGGTTTTTGTTTGATTTTTTATTCTCGCTTGTTTGTTTATTCAAACTCTGTATATGTATTATTTTGTTGTTCTTCTTAGCTTTTGCTTTGTGCATAAGTCATGGTCGAAACGCGTTTTGGCAGCAGCTCAATTTTGGCTCTGACGCTATTCTTCGTCGTTTCGCTGTCTCAGCACAATATCGAGATTCAAAGTGGCAATAAATATGGTGAGAAAGGCAAGAAAATACTGTGGTTGCGAAGAGAAGATCGTCTGAAAATCAACAGCAATGATGCAATGAGTTTTGCGAAGCAGGTGGCAGTTGATATACATACATACATATTTATGTATCTACATATGTGTGCATGTATGCATAAGCATGAAGGTAAATGATAAGCTGTGTGAAGAGTCGTTGAAGCGATGGTCAACAACAGCAAGATTTACAGCAAATCAAGGAAACTCACAGAAATACGCGAAAAAATTGTTTCCATATACATACATAGACATATCGCACACGTTTTTCAAGAGTGCCCATGCCAACATTTTTTGTTTTCCCAAAAAAAAAAAGTGATTCCATTTCCGTGTTACTCCTATTTATGAGGGAGAAGGTATTTATTGCAAATGAAAACGAAACAATGCAGATTTTGCTCTTAGATAAATAAATGAAGATGACAAAGTTTTAGTTAAAACGCTTTTTTCAACGACAAGAGGGTATCAAAATTCTAACTCCAAAAGCCTAATCTTTCAGTGTGAGACTTTAGCCCACTAAACCTCCTATGCTCATGTAACGTTTCCCTACCGGTACTACCGCTAAGTATTTTATTTTCACGAAGTTCAATGTTCGTCATAGTCCTCATGCAATCCGTAAAGTTGCATCAACTTGGAGCCAGCCCAGTTTGTATGCCGTACGGAATTCAGCTTAGTTATTTGGGTCCTTTCGTCCCCGCCCACTATAATCACGTCCGCCTATTTTGTAACGCATTTTAACCTCTTCCACTACATCTCTTCGTTATTTCGTGGGGCTAAAACCCCAGGTCATGGCCTTGATGATCAAATACTGCCACGCGCTTGGTGTTCATCTTCGTGCAACAGCTTGTTTATCCGCGCGATGACGTTGGCCACGTTAGATCAAGTGCGCTCAGAAAGAAGCATGGTGCCGATGATATTTGGTCGAGTTAGGATTGTGTGTAACAAATAATAATAATGCTTTGGCGCTGACAAATTTGTCTACGTGTTTGGCCGATCTTCAACTCCGATTTGCGGTGTGCGTCTTGATGTTGTTACACAAATGAGGGACCTATAATTTTACGCCTTCTCCGAATAGAAACGAAAGATTTTTCATGTCAGACGTACAGTCGGGGGTTTGCTTCGCCTGCCCAGGAGCGAAAGTTATTCGAAACAACTTTTTTGATTGTTTTGATCTAAGGTTACCGAGTGGAAGTTTGCACTTCTAGTTCCTCGACTACGGCGGCGTAGTAGCATATACGTCGCTGACGTTGCAGACTGGACATGGTGAAGAGTAGTCGTGTTCAAATCGATGAAAGCATCTGCGGTAGACATCGTGGACTGTAGGAAGCTGCATACGTTCTCTTCAGCATGTCTACGATTCCCAAATTATTCTATAATGGGCATAAGGGTATGCGTTAATTTTTCTTGAGATCTACGGGCCCAGCTTTTGTCCATCTCAAAACAGATGCGGCTTTCTCTTCCTTGATGATGTCGGCAACTGAATTGCTTACTTTTAGCTCTGATATTCTAGCCGACTTTTTTTTTCGCCAGTATTGCAAAAGATATACAACAGAGTAGGGATCACTACCCTAGTAAGCTCTAACCTCCCTACTACTCCTTGGCCCCTTCACAAGTATTAGGCATACATTTCGGAAGCTTTTTTTTTACTAACGCATTCCGTATGAGGCCCAAAATTCAGTCCGTCTTCGATTATCACATCCAAATAGCGATTTGCCGTGATTATTTGATCTCAAGCCTTTCAATTGTGAAAGTTGCTGTTTCTAGATTTTTGCTACTGCTCACTAGTGGGTCGATTACAAATAGCAACCGAAGTTTAGTTGCGTTGCCAGTGGCTGAAATGGTATTACAGATGGCAACTGCATTTTTGTGGTTACCGCGGAAAATTTGATTGAAAAAATGTATTTATTTTTTAAACTATTTCTGCAGCTTATCTACACTCAAATCTTGGTTGCTGGTACTTCTAAATGCTATTGTCTTAAATTTTACAGCACCTAATTATAGTTGCTATTCATAATATAAATTTTCATTTTAGTGGCGTTGCCCATCGGCAACCCAACTGAAGTTGTGTTACTATCTATACTCGACCCATTGAATTCCTTTTGTTTTCTCCTCGGTTAAGAAAAGGTTCATTTTGTTTAACCGTTAGTGTGACTGTTACAACGTTGGCCTTGCTTTCCACGTGCACAATGTGCTAAGCTACGGCCTCCAGAGCTATATCTTGTATATGGATGCCAGTGAAAAACGCATAAAAATGAGCTTAAACTCAATCTCAATTTTCAGTACTAATTCTTGAGCTTGAGCCCACTCCATCAGTGCAAAAACTGAGTCGGAGCATGAGGCACAATGTTCCATAGCGTAAGTCCACAAACCGAATATTGCGGCACTCCTGTAGCGATTTCCTACAATTTCTTTCCTTTTTTCGTTTAATACACGCGCACTCGTCTGCTCAGGTTACTATGAATGATGTTGACGAGATATGACGCGACTGATAATCTCGTAAATGAGTCGGGAATTTGTTCCCAGTCTGCAGTGATAAACGCGTTTTTGACATCCAGTGTAATAATATCACAAGTTTTATTTTTATTACCGTCAGCTTATGCAATATGAAAAACAACTTCTGTATACTGAGTATACCGCCCACTGGACACGATTGTGTACACCTGTTTTCCAGACACTATTTACGAAGATTATTTTTGAACAAAAGTTCTGCTTTGGATTAAAATTTAACGTAGTGATTTCCAGAACCCCACAGCTACAAAAAAAAACCAGTTTTAATTAACAAGATTTTGGTCATTAAAAACAAAGTAGGTACTGCTGTTAAACACCATTGAAGAATGCGTAAGGTGGTAGGTCTAGCTGAATGATAAATGGCGATTAACAAAGCGAAATCAAAAAGAAATCGCAATAACAAGCATTAAAATCAACATAAACAGTAAATAAATCGCCAGCATTGCAAGTGATTCATGCCAAGTTTGTGTGGCCGCCTGCGCTGACGCTGACGCTGGCGACACCTTCACCGTCACAGCCACCATCAAAGTTCAAGTGCGCGCTAACTCAAACCAACTTAAAGTTTAAACTTCACTCGAGTGGACTGAACTCAAATCAAGTAAAGTATACGAAAATAATAAGTAATAAAGGCTAAGTACTCGCTGCTATGAGGACTTGCGCGCATACGCAGCTCATACAGCCTTAACGCTAAGCAAATGGCA
>JAPVRG010154768.1:0-13532 GCA_029783565.1 Rhagoletis cerasi | reverse complement strand
GTTTCCCATCAGATTCAGTTCTTTTCACGCCTTCAACATGTTGCTAAGCGACGTAATATCCTTGACAACATTTTTCACCGCAAAATGTTGCCAAAGTCTGTGAAAATGTTGTAAAGGTTATAGCGTCGCTTAAAAACATGTTCAAGGCGTGAAAAGAACTGAATGTGATTGGAAACGATGCCAGGAACACATTCTATGTTCAAAAGATTTAAAAAGTCATCCCAAATAGTTGCCAGGTGACTAGAGAAATTTTCACGTGAAAAACGCAATACCCAGCTTAAGAAGAGGAAATAAAGAAATTCAGTTCTGTTCTGTGCAGTAATGCTGTCCTAATAGTCTTTGTATTATTTGAAGCCAAGGGCTTAATAAGTTTTTTTAAAAACTTATCGCGGCCAGCCAAAACATAAGTTGTATGCATGTATACGCTTAAATATACATGTTTATACAAATGCATATATGTAAATAAGTAAAAGATGGTAATTTTGATTTTGAGAATTTGTTCATTTAGTATGGGGGCCCGTAGTTTTTTTTTGACCCCGGGCCCGGATTTTCTCTCGGCGGGCCTGGGAGCCATTGACGGATCGTCGTGAGCAAATTCTCTACTTTCCTCCAAATATTGAACGAGCATATATTTTTGATCCGTTGTCACTCTTTTAGTATTTCCTTTTTTCATATTTTCCTATTAATTACAATTTTTTCTTGTATATAACTGAGTATTTTAAATAAAAAATAGTATAAATAGTACCCGTTTTTTGTTGCGTTATTTTTTTAGCACCAACTTTTTCTCGTCGCCAAAATTACAGAATTTTTAGCGAACAATGGAGATTTTTAGCGATGGAAAGTACGCTGGAATCGCCATTTTAGCTGTATGAGTTATCAAAAGTTGTTCTCTCACTAAATCCGGGTTCATTTTGTTCATCGCTAAAATCCGTCAAAAAATGAACCAGAAATGAAGATTTTTGGAGATTTTTAGAGATGCCTTTTTAAGATAGATTCGCGAAAATCGCCAAAAATTGCTTAAATTCATTTAGCATTTTTTGGCGATGAAGTTTTAGTGATAGCGAAAGCTGGAATCCTGCTGCAGTTACACTTACACCAGATATAGCGAATATACAAAGAAGCGAATTCCACTATTATCTTCTTCAGCAAATATTGGTAATTTTATTTTGCCCCAATGAAAAATCTTTGACTATATTGGAGTCCGAAAAAATACACTTTAAGAAAGGTACTGGATGATCAACTATTTCCATCGCTGTAGAAGTTTTATTTTACGTGTTAAACTTCCATTTGCTCCTTGGTTTTGCAAACATAATTAGTTATGCATGTCTAAATGGCATGGATGGCGGTTCTCAATAGCAGAATGGTATGCTCAGCTGAGCCACAAAAATTGGGCAGTTTAAAAATTACCACATTTCGTTCTACATACAAAAAATATACCTTTTTCCCTTTTAGTTAATTTTTTACATTACAATTAAATCAAAAAATGTACTGGATTTCCGCCGATCTCTGCAAGAGATGGATAAGCATTTGGATTCCCAGTAGTAGGCGTATACAGGGTAGCTGTAAGGCGGAGGAACTTGCGAGAAGGGGTACGGCCAAACAGATTCTTCCCGGAAAAGAAGAATTGGTATGTCCTTCGCTACTTGCAAGCTGATTTTAAGGGAATTAACCTATAATCACGCAAGCGAGAGATGGATTTCAACTACGACCTGTCGATTTTCTAGGCAAACATGGCCTAGGTGGGATCGAAAAAGGTCTCGAAGCTTATGTTCTCTAAAGAGGGAGGATACATCTCACACAATTGGTGCTCTAACTGGCCACTGCCATATAGAAAAACATTACCATACCGATTGCGCTTTCTAGGGTCTGCTGTCTTTAGTGACTTCGACGAATTGGGAGATATTATCCTTAGATTCCTGACGAGCTTCTCTAAGAAATATAAATTGTTCAGCAAGGGTTGAGTGACAAAAATCTAAGTCCTGGTATCACGAAGGGCCTTCAACTAGTTTGTCCCTGCATTCCTAGGAGGTATGTACTCGCACATATGTGTGTACATATGTAGATAATTACAAAAAGAAAATATATTCATTCCATACAGTTAAGAAATATAAAAGTGGATGGATGCATTTATCCAAAAGATTTAAGAAAAATTATTTTGCGTTTATGTAATACTTAAAAGTCACAAATTTTTTACTAAAGGGCTATTTGCAGCTCTCAAGAAAAAGCACAAGATATATTTTCCATTACCCCCTATTACGGTTGGCGTTGTCGTCACTAGATGACGACGACTTGTTAAAATCGGTATCGGCGTAGGTGTTATCGATAACTCTTGACAACTATTGTCACATCTTTGGTATTGGCTAAGCAAAGTTGCTGTCGACGTTGAACTCACACGACGCCATTTCTGTCGACACCGTATTTACTGACGACTGGAAGAAAATTTGTAAGTATAATTGTTTTTTTTTTTAAGAAAATAAGCAGTTAGTACCAGGTACTTATGAAATATAATGTGTAAACATATGTACGTATGTATGTACTATTTGAACGACTCTGAAATAAAATAAAATTGTAGCAACATTAATGTGTATGAAAAAAACCAAAATGCTCCAACACTTGTCCACGAATATAAATTGTAACACTTACTTGTTATCTGTCAAACTAAATATATCAGAGTTCTGCCTGATAATTTTCCTTTTTAGTATGAGCTCTTTTTTGCATCCTCATCTCTTGAGCTTGAATCGGAAACAAAGAACATTTTTACCCAAAAATATTCAATTGAAATAATCACACAGATCTAAAGAACGTAACCTTTTAAATAAAAATTGTAAACAACAAGAAACAGTTGATACAAAAATGACAAAGATGTTATTTCCTACATTGATTTTATCGATAAATTGTCGACGTCGTCTCAACACGTTTAGCCAGTACCGATTCTGCGTCGAATTGATGTCGACGTCGACACGAAGTGATCTTGACTGAAAAACGACGACGATGTCGTCGACGCCAACCGTAATAGGGGGGACTATTTCTGTTACTTGAAAAGTACTTTGCTTTTGTTGTAAATTTTCAGGGAAAAATAAATGTACGAGCATTTTTTTCTTGAAAGCTGTAAATTGAATTAAGAAATTTTTTGTCATTTTATATTAATTTTTCGAGCTGCAAAAAGCACTTGACACTGAATTGTTGTAAGTTTACTCAACCAAGTCTTTGACTTGTACTAAGTCACTTAAAAATGTATGTCTTGTCGAATTTTATGTCCTTAAACCTTGATATTTGCTCTATGTAAACATATATAAGTATGTATGAATGTATCTATGAATCTACACACAAATACAAACAAATACCAATTTTTACGCAAATTCATAAAACGCATTTTATGTCACGACAAAGGAAGTATTTCAGTAGGCACGCTCAGAAAAGGTAATAGTTGTTTGCAACCGTTGTGAAAAAATCAGTGATCGGTGAGAGATACATTCTGCGCCTTCTGAACGAATTGATACTTTATAGCCCCGTCAGAATGGGTACTTTGCGTACGTGACGCTCAAGGATGAAACTGACAATTGAGTTGAATGCGTGTATTTGCAGGTAGAGCGCCAGATTGGCAACCCTAGCGTTGACGGAACCGATGAACGTTGGCCAACACTCAACTTTTGACGCAAGCAAGTCCGGCAATGTATAGGCGGCGGTATTGGTGCAGTTTACGGTCCCCCCAAAATTCATCCAAATTGGTAGAAAAGGGTGCGAAAAGAATAGTTTTTCTGTCAATGTTATGAATCTGAAGGCGCAAATTGATTTTTTTTTAACCGTTCAAAAGTTGTTAGAAAACCCCTTTCGTTTATGTCCACTTTTTTGTTGATAAATTTTCGGAGGGAACCGTAAACTGCACTTTTACCTTTACTTTTACAAACGCAACGCTTTCAATGTGGCGTCTCTCTGCGTAACGTACGCTACTTCCTTCGCATACTTTTCCGGTTTTGACGCACAAGTACCCATTCTGATGGGGCCATTACAGCTATGTACTCTTGTGTCGCTTGGTGGTAGATTTCTCTTCTTCCGCCGACCTCTTCCGCTTCATCCGGTCCACACGCTTAGCCTGCGCCTCCTCCATGCTGTTGGCATATCTGGGGCACTGGACGCAAATCTTTGGCTGTCACAGCTTCTCTTGCCCATACCAGGTGCTCAGTTTCCCGGTCTGTGGGATCCGCTACGGCTCCCAGGCGTTGAATAATGTTGAGGGCCGTTCTGTTTCTCCTTTCCCTCTCTATACCGCATTTTCTTGCCCTCATTTCGATTCTTCTTTTTCGGGACTCACTAGCAGCTCCCTCTCTGTCCAGGTCTGGGTCTTCGCTTGTCGCATCTCCCTTGGGGCCTCTTGCGGTCGACGACCTCTCCCTGTCTGCTTTTTCTTCCACTCTCCTCTTCTCTTCTTGATTTCCTTTTTAGTTTGATTCATCTTGGTCGTACCACCACCTACCCGACGAGGCGGACCCAGTGCCACCGTTACTTCCCGAGGCGGCCCGGTCTCGGAAAGGCTCCGTAAGCGACTGGGCTAATTAGGGGTCCCCAGCCTGGCCGATCATCAGCACGTAAACGCATGCAACCTTGATCCAGCTCCCGTAAATTAACCACTTCATTCGTAAGCTAAAGCTATGGAGAAGCTCAAGCACACAGCATTGATCCCTGATATTAGCTGCATACCGTTGATATTACACAGGCTCACTCTGTGGTACCCATTACCAATCGGCACCCTCGCGGTGGGTTCAGTCGAGGATTTGCGTCAAAAGCACATGCCCTGTAATACCTTAACTTATTTTGGACTGAGGTGATCTCCCGTTGGCGGAATGTCTCAGTTACACGTGTAACCGAAACGACCCAGATTCATATCTGGCTAAGGACTGTCACTCGCGCATCATTCAGCAAAAATCTGTGGGGAATTTGTATGCGGTTACAACAACAACACACACATACCCACACACACATATTTCTAGCGATATTTCCGTATTTATAGGAATTTCTTCGTTCAAAAATATGTACATAGGTACAAATTTCTGTACAAGTACGTACACGTGCAGGCGATATTTTGGTTTCTGGCCAATTTGAAACGTGTGCGATTTTCAAGTTGTTTTATACTTGTGGGACTCCAACGGCGATAAGTACTATACCCCCAAGGCGACCACTGCAATGTGTATATTTTTAGCGCTTACTTTGTCCTGCTTTGCACAAATTTCTTTTATCAGAAACTATGTATGTGTCGGCGTACATGTGCATGAAATTAAGTGTTTTTGACAATTTTACGGCACGTGGTATAACACTTAAAATGTGTACGTGCATATGTATATGCAAATACTTGCAAGCAACATAATGATTTGAATGAAAACTGATTGAAGTCATTAAAATGTCTTATATGCGTAAACGATTGGGCTACATTCTTTATTAATACATTTTGAAATATAAATACATACATAAATGTGTGTGTACATACATAAATATGTACGACATGCTAATTTAGAAAATTTTTATCTAACATTTATTCAGATAGATTAACGTTTCAGACTATTTTCTCAAACTAAATTATATTGATTGTTTGTTCTAGCGAGTAAAATCCAATATTTTAAAATAGCTGTTCATTTGAACTGTATGGGGCGTATTCATAGTCAAAATTAAGTTCGTACTTAAAGTTAGTTGTAGCTTTTTAACATAATTTTTAATGGGTTATCTGTCAAAAAAGCTACAACTAACTTTAAGTACCAACATAATTTTGACTATAAATACGCCCCTATACTTTTGAGTAAGACATCTAACAAAGTAGTCAAAAGGTAAAAAAGAGAGTACAAAAAATTAATATATACACATTTACTAATAGTCAGAACATTTATGTCTGCATTATATTTCTAATGTAATTCAAAACATCTTTGTGCGCTAACACACCCATATGGTCTACTCCATTTAAAGCTACGTTTGTAATATTTGCAGTTTGCCGTCCGATCCAAGCGTGGCAAGCGCGCAACGAACGTTGATTTACGGTACCATCCCCTTTTCCCATAACTAACTTTGGCGTTTCGTCAGCGATTGTGTCTTTTTTGTATTGCAAACTAAAATGTAAAAACATGTAAATAGTATAAACATATATTTACGCATATAAATATTTTGCACAAATTATTAGACATACCGCTCGACGGTGTCCAAACCATCACCATAGAGACAATGTAGTTCTACATCTGGCGGACTGAAATTTAATGTGAAATCCATATTGTCTTGTCGCATATCCCATCCAATTGTGTAATCAATATCAGAAAAGAATTGCTTCAGCTGTGACATTGTATAAACGCGTGAAGGAGTTTCCACCAAGACTTCGGACGGGCGCCAAAAGAATGGTGATGGTAGCAGCCATGCTGTGGATGGATTGGTTATTTGTTCTTGTTTTAAAACTTTTCCACTAAGGAAGAATGAATCCAAATCATCACCTGAAAAATAGTAAATAACATAGTTTGCTTTTTTGAAGTACACTAAAACATAATTGCGAATATTTGTATGAATATAAGAAAAGTCGGTATACTCTTGCAATAATACCGGCTTAATAGTAGTTTATCGTTTCCATGACAGTTGGGTCTACATACTCGGAACTACTTAGACTTACACCTGTAACCAAAAACTGTAATCGAGCCGAGTAATCATTCGACCACGAATGCCGCGATTCGGGCCCTGTTTAGCCAATATTTATGCTGTTCAAGCGTAGCGCTTTGTTGGTTGTAGTAAGTTCGAATTTTTCAGTGGAATAAAAGAAACTTTCATCACTGCGGAGCTCCATTTTTCATCCCAGTAGGTTTACGTTTGGATCGCACGAAAACGGGTTTGTCATCCAGCTGTGAGCATCCTTAGAATATATATCGGGAAAATATTCAACAATGGTTTTTTCTAAACCTTCGAAGTGGGCAGTAATAATTTCAAGGAAGTTCTGTCGCAGTTGAATCTCATTTGTGTTGACAAATTCTTGTAACCGAAGAAAGTTGGGCATGTTTCAGATTTTAACACACTTTTAAACAAGCCTTGCCTTGAATAGATGTGGTGGTTTCTTTTAGTTTTTCGCATATATAGAAAGATATCTCAATTTGAGCAACCAATCGGCATCAGTCAATTTTTGAAGCTCCAGCCACCAGTGCATCTTTTAGTTCAAACAATCTGACTCAAATCTTTCCCCTTGAAAGCCACCCACTTCTGTGTGCAGCAAAAGATGAAACTAATTCATACCCATATCTTCGGCGGTAAGTTTTAAAAGCCGACTTGTCGGTGCTATCAATTAAAATTGCCTAAATTAATGATGACAGAGTTTATCACACATTGAGGCAGATTTATATCAGCACCAGACTGATGTTAGATTTGCGTGATTTTTTTGTCCAAATAATGTAAAATAAAAAAATGAAATCTCAATAGTCGACCACGGAACGCAGCTGGTAAATCTTCTGTATGTTCACGTAACGCTCGTATCTAAACTTTTTTTTGCAGTATTATTCTCGTTTTTGGATTCCAAAATACTTTTTTTGCAGTAATTCTCAAAAATGTTTAAAACTAAAAATTTTCAAAAAATATCAAAATTATATGTATGTACAGTATGTATGTCTGCTCGCCACAAAAGAGGCCAATGCGATAGTTAGTTATGCCTCATCACCTGCAGAGATTAATGGCACATAAGACCTAACCATTTTTAAGTCTCTTAGCAAATCGTAAGCCTTAATATCATGAAGCAGACATTCACACAAAAAAAATTAAAAAAAAATTTGATTTTGAATATTTTTTTAAATTAATTTATTAGTAATCTAACAAGTGCCGAATTTAACTCCAAATATTCAATGTGAACGGTTGTGTATTAGGAAAAGCTAAATGGGGCCAATTTGAACGTAGTATTAGTCTAGTTAAGCGTTGGAGTTAATAGTGGAAAACGGTACTTCAAGTGACGTCATAATGAATCTCATGAGGAACAGCAACAATCTTCATTGAAGTAAGAGCATTTTTTACTCACCCATTGCAAATACCTTGACAGCTTTCATGCTACCTGCCCAAGCACCAGCGAGACTTATTTGCCTCTTTATATATTTCCGTCGCCATTCCGTGGTTTGTTGATGCAGAAACACTAAAGTCATCGGACTTCCCATGCTGTGTGATATCAATGTTACTGGCGATTTTGAATTACGTTCATATGTATCTTCAACTAGCTTCTTCAAATCGATTAAAAACTGACCATGTTCACCTGTACAAACAAAATCTTGTAGGTTTGAAGTTATATGTCACGCAATATTAAAAGAAAATTACTTGGGCCTTTGCGGAAGTCGTACGGTGCACCGTGTATGTTCTTTTTTCGCTCATATCCCAAGTCGACAAGCACATTCGCAATATCCTTAAAGTATGCTCCCGCCTTGTTGTGCGTCGGGTCAATCCATTCCACGACCTCAGGGTCTCCCCAACCAGGAACGCGTATATCTACACCAGGTGAATTGTGCGTAGTTCTGGTAACTTTGTCATAATATAATTTAACATTATCCACCCAACAATAAACTGACGGTATAACCAATAATTCTAAGTTTAGCCACAAGCTATACCAATCTGATTTTTTCCAGCAATATACAGGCGCATCTGATTTATTCAGTTTAGCCTCCAATTGACTACCGCCGTCGCCAGGAACTACAAAAAAATGTTTGAAATTCTTTAACATTGAATCGCTCAAAAACAATTGTGCGTATACTAAGTACAACTTACTAAGTATTACCGGGGACAAAGGTTTCTTTTGAGTAAAAGATACCACATGACACACCTCTGTCAAAAGGATAAGGAATGGCGCCCAACTGAGGAATATCTTCATTATGGGTTTCTGCAGTTTAATATCCCACTTTGTTTCTATAAACTATGGTAATAATTTATAATACTTGGGCCACGAATGGAAGCAACTTATTTATTTGCTTTGTTCTCTTATCAGCTATGTACATACATACATATGTAAATGCAATTCACATTTGAAGGTCGCAGCTGGGGTTTAATAATGCATCCGATATGGGGCTAATGTGTTATTGAATGTTTGAAACATTTTTCTTTATCTACTCATTTTCTCATTGCAAACAACTTTTATCATTTACTTTACTTTTAGCACGAAAAAAGGTAAATTAGGTAAAGGAAATTGCTTATTACGTATTTGCTGGAAGATGTTGATAAACACGCAGTTGTCAAAAAAAGTATTTATATGCAACTTGTCTGCACTTTTCAGTGTTGAAAAAAGAAGAATAATCGACCGCAGTAACGTAAGGCAATGTTTGCATTGTTCAACTTTCACGGGCGATTAGTTGAATCAAAAGATGAATGAAAAGTTTCATGCGAAAAAGTTGGCATCCTTGTTTACACTTTTTGTAGAACTCAAATTCTTTGTTTTCAAAATAAAATGGACTTAGAACACAAAATTTTAACAATTCGCATGTAAATAGTGAACGCTGAAGTAATAAAGTAAAGTATTGCTCAAATTTCACTTTCAAACAAACTGGTTTTATGTGTATTGTTCTTGTAATTTCGAAATAATGTAATAATGTAAAGCTGCAAATCTGCGCGTAAGGGAACAAACTCCCACAGGGTTGCACGAAAAAAAGTTGAATGGGCTCAAAGGGGGCTGGCGACCAACTTTTTTAAAAACATTTGCTCTCTTCAACTCTCGCATTCAACAAAAAGGTGAACAAAAAGTTGAACAATGCAACTACTGCGTAAGTGTATGAACACACAGAAAGCGGAGCCTAGCCGAGCGAAGCCGTTCTGAGACTTCAAATTTCTGTAGATTTTGAAAGTGTACATACAGGAAGCTTTTTCTCGAGCGTTTTGGGAACAAGTATAGATAGAATACCAACCGTTTAGCTATAGCAAACCAAAAATGTGGATCGATCAAGGAATCGTTTGACACACTGGATCAGACGTTCCCAGCATCCTCCTTCGGCTGGTTTGGCCGGATTAGCTGGGAAACTGAGTTTCCATTCGATCCGGTACCTTGACGTCTCACGTTGAATAGCTTCAAAATCACAAATTCTCTTATCTTTTGCAAAGTCGTGTTGGGCTCCAATAAAGTTGGTCACGTTGTGGCTTCTTATGCAGACTGGTTGTTGTTGTCGTTGCAGCGGCCTACTTAGCCCTGCCTAGATCGGCTTGTCTCTCAGTCGTTGTCGTCAAGCTCAACGAATAGGAGACCGAGTCAATATGTTGTTGTTGTAGCGACGTACCTCTGCCTAGATGGGGTTGTCTCTCAGTCGTTGTAATCAAGTTAAACTAACGGGAGGCCCATGAAGTGCGCTACTTCCATTGGATTGGTCCAAAGGGAGAGGGGCGTTAGTTGTTTAGGGTTTTGAGGGGCATGCAAAAAGATGTATAGAGTCGTGTGGTGACTCTCCGCATGCCGGGAAAGAATTAGAAACATCTGGATTTAGCCTGCTCAGGTACGAGTTTAACCTGCTGCAGTATCCGGAGCGCAGTTTGGACAACGTAGAGCGTGTCTTCTGAGGTAGACGAAGTTCAGTCTCGTCCACGTCCGGTGGTTGAGTTCCCAAAGCGGCGTTCACAGGTCTGGACGCCATGTAACTTAGGACCGACTCCCTGTGAATGCCGTTTTTGGCCTGCCGATATGTCGTTGGGTCCAGGGGTTGTTTTGTGAACCTCTGGATTTCGTCCGTCATTTCGTATTCTGACGTGCCTGGGCGAGGGCTCCGCATCAAGCAGTTGTCAGTTCGGGTGTCCACGACGTTGACACCCCACAAAAACTGCTTGCTTTGAATCAAGTTTTGCTCCTTAACCGGGAGCAACTGGGCCTCGTCGTGCAGGTGTTGTTGCGGCGACATCAGAAGGCATACTGTGGCAGTCCGAAGTGCTGTGTTCTGGCAGGTCTGTAGCTTCATCCACTGGTCGGCCAATTGCTTTGTATGTTGCCAACAACGTTTCCTTATCCTTGCCCCAAGTGCTGCCGGAAAGTGACGTGAAAACCTTGTTGCGGGTCTGTACTCTATTGACAATTGCGGTTGTGTGCGCCAAGGAAGAAAGCAGACTGTCGAAGTTAACTCCGAGTATTTTCGGGTTGTTCACTGTCGGAATTGGTTCACCGTCGACGTGAATTTCCAGTTGTAGTCTGGCCTCTTTCGTCCAGATGGTGAAAAGGGTTGGTTCTCCTGTGCGGTTAACAAAGCTTCGCCAGCAAATCAAGAACGAGTCAGTTGAAAGATCGACTGACACTTCAAGATGAATCGCTCTAGTGGTTAGGCAGATGAAGAACGGGCCGCAATAGTCAATCCCGGTATAAAAAAATGGACCGACGTATGGCATTAGGCGATCGGGTGGCAACTGACCCATCAACGGCTTGATTTGCTTGGCTGATTGATGTGCACACACTGGGGATTCTCTTCGTTTAAGTACGGCTTGTGCGTGCGGCACCCAAAATCTCTGGCACAGTTCGTTAATCGGTTGTTTTGGTGGCGTTTCTTCTGATGCAAGGGGTCCAAATAAAGGACTGCAAGTCCATGACTTTGTGGTATGATGATTGGACAATGTGTGGATTCAGGAAGGCAGTATGCGGCATCGATTCTGCCATTTATGCGTAGGAACCTGTCCGGATCTACTTTTTGCTTTAATTGAAACAGTGGGCTCGACTTCGGAGTATACCTTTTGGCACGTAGTATGCTGATTTCTTCTGCATATTCTTCGACTTGGGCTTGACGATAAATTTAGTTTTCAGCGGCAACCAGCTCACTCGGCACTAACTCACCTTCTTGACGTGATTCGGTCTTTATATTGCGTATAAAATGTAAGATCCATACTACCACTCGTAGTTTCCGGGTATATGAAGAAAACTCTTTGATATCGATGGCCTTTTGACGATTATGCGCGAATAATGCCCTCTTTATGCATTCTTCTCCGACGCTGTTCGAATGCAGTTGCTCTGGTGCTTCAGGCCAGTTCTCTTCTTTGGCGTGCAAAAATGTGGGGCCTGTCGTCCATAGAGAATCCCTACGAAGCATTGGCGACGACTTGACCTTGGTGGCTTCATCCGCCACTTTGATCGCTGAGGGCATCCGTCGCCAGTGACCCGGACTGGATGTGGCTAGTATTTCCGATATTGAAACAAACTGCTTAAAATCTCGTGTAGTTGAGCGTGTCCAAGAAAAAAACGGGTTTGGAATCGGTCCAATACGTGGCGCTGTCGTATGTTGCGGTCTAGGGACTTTTCAACTAATGATCGAAGACGTTTACCTAGTATAGAGATTTGTAGTTCAAAACGGGGCACGACAAAAACATGGAGCTTTGGCAGTGGAGTACAGCGGCGAATAGCAACGAGGTATAAAAAAATTCGGCACCTCCAGTGGCTGTGACAAGCGATCAGCTCAGTCAATATTCTTTCTCCAGGTCTCTTGTAGCAGCAACTTCAAAGAAATGGTGACGTTGGCTATAAGTCCAAAAGGACCATAAATGGGCATGGCCACGTCAAAAAGCTTCATTTTTGTAGGTATTCCGCTGCCATCCGTTACTTCTTTGGGTATATTCTGAAATATGATATGAAACTCCAGCGAGTCTTCAGTGGAATTCCAGAACATACCCAAGATTTAGTCTGTTTTGAGCTGAGGCTCCAAATTAACGGCAATCTGCACCTCTTCGTTGTTATTCAGCTGTTTTTTTTTTATTTCTTTGCCATTAGAAACGAAAATGAAACCTAGCGGAAGAATTTATTGCTACTGCTTCCCCCCGACATCTTTAGCATCTTTCGGATTATCAAAACTTGCAACAAGATTTTCAACATAAGTGTTTTCGGTAACGACATTCACCCCTCTCAGCAGCGTCTCACGAAACTGAGCGGCATTAATGTTTTTATATATTCTGCACAGCATGGCGAGCAAGGTGCACCAAATATCATCGAAGTCATCGCGTAAACGCGAGCGGGCTGGGTTTGGTCCCAATCTCTCCATGGAAACCTTTGCGAATTCCTGTCTGCATCTAGAATTTTTTTCTCGTAAGGACATTTCTTCGATGTTTCCGGCAACGGCAGTTGGACGTTGACGAAAATTGTGAATGATATGCATTTAAGGCTGTGCACATTCAGGTCCTTTCAGTAAGAATGTGTTTACTAAAAAAGAAGTTCTGAGCAAAAATTGTGTGGGCAGCTTAGCCGGAGTTGGACTGGTGAGGGCGCGTTTCTGAACTATTTGCTGAGATAGGGCTTTCTTCAACCGAATTATGGAGGTTAGGCGTTTTCGAACCGGTTTCCAAGACATTGCGGTCTTCCACTCAGCCGTCGATATATAAGAAAAAAATATTGTGGCGAATACCACGAACACACGAATAAATTAAATTGAGTGTGAGTGTGTTCGCTGCAATACAAGTACGAGTTGTTTGCACTACGCTAGAGAGGGACTGGAATTCTCGATAACCTTCGTTTGGAACATTCTAGAGATGAGAGCGCAGGTATATAAGCGCGGGTTTACAGCACACAGAATTCATTCGTAAATCAGAAAGCAGAGAGTAAAGTTCGT
>JAPVRG010154753.1:0-11224 GCA_029783565.1 Rhagoletis cerasi | reverse complement strand
TTGGCAGTAGAAGGAAAAGGAAACGTTGCAGCGGATGAGTATGGTGAGTAAAGTATTGCTGTGGTAAATCGGTTGACTAAGCGTAGCCAGTGCTGCCATCTGACGACTTTTTATTGTTTAGCAAGGCTAGAGATAGGCAAATAACATTGAATATTCCTAAAATAGAAAAACAATTCTATAATATCACTAAATAGGCAAGAAAGTAGGAATATAAAAAATCCCGTGGGAGCCAAAAAAAGAAAAAAAATGGTAATGTCAGAAAAACAGTTACTAACATTAGAAACGTGCATATAAGCAAAGAACGTCAATTTATTAAAGTGGTCTAACACGATGTATATTTGCCTCTGTATATGTAACTTTTTCGATACATATGTTATTGCACCTGTCAGTAAAATTCACACCATTTTATTAACTTTTGAAATTACGCTCTTTGAAAACGAAATAAACCAAACATAGATGGTTCTATCTGTGTGTCAGATGAAAACAGAAACATTTCTATTTCGTATGTACGTGAGCATCGGGTTTGTACAGAAGCAAATTTCATTTTTGTTTACACGGTATGTTTCCTTTCCAAATTTAAAAAGTGACATCTACAGACGCAAATACATATGGTGTAAAACCACTTTTAAGTATCAATCAGATGTTTGTTAAAAGGATGAATGACTTATTTGATGCGCTAAATAGCAAAAATTTTAACTCAAATAGCCCTTTTATGTGTCCAGTAAAACGGAGAGTCACGAAAAAATTGTTGGGCTAAACGTCCATTATAATTATAGGGGTCAATGAGTTAAATGGCTTATGCATCATAGCCACTAGTTAAGTAACAGTTAATGGCCTGCTTTATGACCATTATTTTATTTAAAAATGCAAAATGGACGTTTAGAGAAGAAATTAATTTCGTTGAAAGTCAGGGGCGCGATTCTAGGTGGAAAAAACTTTATGTTGCCTTTTAGGGTCCTACAAAGTAAGTCACATCGTTACTGAGGGTACGATTTATTCATCGTACAGACTAAGTAAAAACACTATCAGCTGATTGTCGAAAAATGTCCATTGTTAAACTTGACTTACATATGTGTGGGCAATGCAAACATTAGTATTTTTATTCTCAGGCGAAAAACTTTTTTTTTTTAATTTGTGGATTTTTATTTCATTTTTGTCTTATATTTTTTGTAATTATTAATGTTTTAAGGAATGAGTAAAAAAATTACATTACCAAACAAAAAGAGATTATTATTATTTTCGGACTCAGCGACCGATATTAAATGGGGGTTGGATGGTATCTTTCTTGGTTTTTTTTTTTTTTGTTGTAAACTATTGTAATTAGCGTTTGTGCTCCTGGTTCCAATCGCTTCTTTTTATGAAAAAAGATTACACATGCAAATACATTTTGGCAATTTAAATAAGAAAGTTCTCTGTAATAAACCATATTTCACTATTTAGAGACCAAATAATAATTTGGAAAAACTCAAATCAGCTGGCCTACTGATGCCACCTGTTCAATGTACCTTGGATTATATATTGGACTAGAAGCATTGCCAGTTCATCTTTTTTTTATTCACGGTAGTTGATTTATTCTCCACTAGGGATGCAAATTTCGGGTAGTAGCATCGATACATCGATGTTTCGATGCACCTGAGAAATGAAAATCGATAACTAAATACATCGTCAGCAAAGCACCGATATATCGATGGTTCCTGATGTTTCCTTTTTAATGGTTAGGTTAGCATTCCCAATATTTGAAGCTAAGTTGGAAATTTTTTAATATTACCTCAAAGAACGAATAATAAATTTCATGAGCAGTCAAAAAATTTTAGAAAATTAATGCGTAGGTAAGTTAAACCCATTATATAGATATAGAAAGTATTTATTATAAAAATTTACTCACAAACACATTTTACTTTTCAAACTCAAAAGACCACAATTTTGGACAGTTTAATTTTTTTATTTTAAATTTTAAATTATATAAAATGCTGGCAAACTTAAATGCTGGCCGACGAACTGAGGAAACGGGTTTAATATTTGTATCATGCTGCAAAGCCAGTCTGAGAGTCACTAAATTCGTTGTTGAAACTGACAGAGATGTATCGTCGAATAGCGATTTTAGAATATTATAAACATCGATGATAAACATCAAATTTAGAACCGATAATGTTTCAATAAACTCGATGCATCGCTTACATCCCTATTCACAGAGGTGGCAAAAAAAAGTAGTTGGCGTTCGCGATTGACACCAAAAATGTAAACAAAAATCATCAACATGCTAACAACAACAACGAATCAGCCGAAACAGAAATAAAAGGGGAATAGAAATTTTGTACTGAGCAGGAAACACCATTGAGATATACAAATAAATGAAAACAATGTGAAAAGTTTAATTTTCTTAATGTATTTTGTATAAAAAACCACGGTGATTCGCCGGTTGAATAGGTAAATTTATGGTGCAAATCGTTTGGAATCAAGTTTTGCAAAAATACTGCCAGAAAATAAATAAAAATCTTAATACATGGGGACTATCAACGAATCGAAAGTCGTGCGCCATTTTTGTCAGTTGCCAACTTCGTGTTTTCGCAAGTGATTTTACTAGAATTTTATCAAGCGATTTTCCAGTAAATCCGTGTTAAAAATTGTTAAATTTGGTAAAAAATAAAAATTTAAAGCGTACTCGATGTTTTGCTACCAAGTTTTTAAAGATCTTTGACTTTTGAGTAGAGTTAAATCCATTTGAATTTTAACCTGGTGACGAGGTCGTAAGGGCGCAATTAAATTTTCTTTGTCGGGCGTGAAAAATTCCAATGAACTTTTAGCTACATTTTTTCCATAAATCGATGAAATATGCTTTCAATTCCTTAAGGGCAGCTAAATTTGTTGAATTTTATATTCTATTTATTGCAGGTTTCATTGAAAATGAGCGCAAATGCGCTGTGCGGCGTTGGAAATCAGACGGTGCTTGCGATTACGACGACAACTGTACCGCCCGTGCAAGTGAACATTGGTGAGACGTTGGAGCCACTGGATCACAGTGAATCGCAAATTAGATCCAATGAACGAGAAGCACCTGCCACAATAAGCAGTGGTAAAGCTATTGGTAGTGGAAAAAATTTTAATGAACGCAAAACAACGGGTACTGCATCCACCAACGTCGAAGAGAAACTGCGTAATGAGGTAACATTTTACAAAATGTGTATATGAGATTCATTTGTATCAACTCGAATACGCTTTTTGTAACTGATTTGCAGGCGGATTCAAAGGTGACTGAGCTGCTGGGTTCTGTGATAATGCATAATTGTCCAGGGACACGTGCGAGTGCACGAGTCATTCAAAAAATGAAACAAGATCAGACACGACCTCTATCGCCACCACCCAATGAACGCGATCACCAAAAACGGGAAGAGAAAACTATACATAAAACTCCGTCGCAATTGCGTAGCAATAAACCCACGTGGACAAATTTAGAACGTAATCATTTTTTCGATGCTCTAAATGAGTTTGGCAAGGACTTCGAATCAGTGGGCAATTACATAAATACAAAACTAAAACGGAGAAGCTCGACAGATGGGGCCTTCAAAACGAAAGAACAAGTGCGTCAACATTATTATCAAACCTATCACAAGATTTGCAAATACATCAAATTCTCTGATGGTAAGTGTGCATTTAGGTGGTATGAAAATGTGTAATGCGTATTTATGTATAACTATTATACTAATTTTATTATGGTTTCAGAGGTTAAAAAGCCAGTTCAGGAGTTGTATGCGCTTATCAATTATGGTGAAATGCGTAGAAAACTTCAATTTGTTACCGATAAGCAATTTATGAAATTGCGAAATCTTGTATACCAAGGCCACATAACAGTGCGTTACAAGGGTAAGAATTTGCGAATTAAAACACCATCTTGCAAGGCACTGCGTAGGCTGAACCAATTAGACGGTAAGAAACTTTGTCATTATGTGTATATATCTGCCTTTAATATAATGCATTCACCTTATTAATTAAGTTACAAATAATTATTTAATGAAACTTGAGGATATTTGTTTCCTGAATTTTTTGCTAATAATTTTTAAATGGCTATTAAAACATATGAATTTATATACTTCACCATAAGCTATGAATGACGCATTACAATAAAGCCAACCTTATATCTAACACACCCACATACAAATACATATATGCATTTTTGTTGCGATTCGAGAGATCCTAAAGTTAACTTTTACTTTTTTACAAAATTACAGACTCCCTCGAGGATATACGTCTGCCATCAAAAATCGAAGTGATTGTTAGCCCTGCTACCATGGAAGCGTTCGGCCGCGTTCAGACAGTCGCTCAAAACCCGCGTGTTCGTACCACTGTGCCACTTCATAAGAAACTTGTAAATTTTATTAAAACGTTTCAACTAAAATGGAGGAGCGCAGAACAAAAATTGGCAGAAGAAGAATTGAAGCTATTTCCTTCACTTAGTGCTCCAGCACCCATTACACATTCAGCAGAGTGCAATGGTGTGCAGTCAGCAGATAACACAGATAAAGTACCCGCCTTCCAAGATACTGAAATGTGTTTTTTGCCCAAACCAGGTGTTGCTATACATCGCCCATTGTTGAGCATCACTGAATACCTTGGTAGTGGTAATATTTGTCTTTCCGCTTATGAGGAGCGTATGGGTGTGAAAGTGCGTGGTGAAACACTGTTTCACGAGAGAGCTGCTAATAAACGGCCACGCACCGAAAGCGGATCTGAAAAGCGTTCACCTGATTCGAAGAAAAATAAGCAAATAAGTAGTCCGCCATATGAAAAAACTGATTGTGAAGGACATGTTGGTGATGCAGCGGTTAAAGAAGAAATTGGCATACCGCCAGATCAAGAGTTAGGGCCTCATAAATGTGAAAGCAGCAGTGATGAGTTGAGTGACGAATTGCATGAATTGCTGAATGCCGAAATGGATGACAATGCACACATAAAAGATGGGCCTGACAATTCGCAAGAGGACGTAAAGTCAACCATGACTACAAGTGATACAGTATATACCACAAATGCAAATCCCCACACTTCCAATCACAACCAACTTACTGCCGGTAATCAGACGCGTATGCGACGAAACGCCAATACGCGGGGTGCTGGACGCAACAGTGCACCCAATTTTAAGCCACTCATCAGCGAGGGAGTTATACGACGCATACGAAAGGGCTGGACCGTTTCGAGTGCTGCAGATATAACCATCGGGGATCTTTATGTGGTTCTGGGACAGGATTCTAAGCTCGAACTGGAGTACTACTGGACAGATAGGCAGCAACAACACCAACCGAGTGGGAACGCTACTACCACAAGTAATGCTGTGAATAATTCAAACACCTTACACGGCACTGGTGGCTGCAGCGTGGCACTAAGTGGGAACAGTGGTACACACGGTGCTGCTGTATTTGATTCCATGGCACAGTCAGATACAAAAGTTTTCATGCAAAAGCAAAGTGGTATGCCGTACAATCCAAACGAATGCAGTGATCATGAGCTGCTTAAATCACTTTCTTCCGCTGGCGTTGCAAACAAACTGAAGCATCTGCTGTTGATTGCCAATTTGAGCGAAAGAATGCGTAAGCGGCAGTGTTCCTGTGGACATATTTGTGATCGTAATGTAGCCAAAACAAGAGTAAGTAGCGCATAAGAAATTTACATGAAATATTAATCTAAAAAACAAAATATTTATTTCTGCAGCTGGAGCGCAATTTGGCTGCGAAAACCTATGTCTCCACAAAAACGTTTTCCACCAATAACCCCAACGAGAGCAACAACGTTTTTCGACAGCCAGTTGTGCCTATACGACGACCGCTCTTCAATATGGATTCTATGAAACAGCTGAATCCAGTAATTGCGAAAATTCACTATTTTTTTTAAGAACAATAGAATTATATTAAAATATATTTATTTCTTTTTAACATAGATGTCTCGTCAAAAACAATCAATGCGTCAGGTACTGGTGCAACGCATGCTGCTACCTGGTGTTGGTGATAATACTGCCACGCAGACTTATGATGTTTTGAATGTGAAAAATTTCGAAAACCCTCGAAAAATGTTTGAAAATGTAGTAGACACGACACAAAGTGTGGGCGAAGAATCACATGCAGCGCAGCAAAACGACTTGCCTATGACCAGTGCCGTCATAGAAACGACAGCAGCAGATACTATACATCAGAATCAGATGCCAAGTAGTACGTCCGCGCATTTTAATACATTTACAAACCACTTTGACGGTGCGGATGCAAATAGTAGAGTGGAACTGACGGCGCTGCTGGACAATAACCCCTCAACTTCCGCGGCTTATCAAATGACTGATATCACTGCAAACACCGTTGATGTTGCTCACATTTTTGAATCCTCCGGCGTGGATAATGCAGACATATCGCTTTCATCCTCATTTCCGGACAGCGCTTTTCATGAATGCACAAGTAAGACTTGGGTTTACTGATCGTAATTTCAAATTCGTAATTCGACTTTGTTATTAAATAGCTTTGTATTTAAAATTTTAATACTTTAAAATTAAATATTTTTTGTATTATACATCCTATTTTTTTGTTTTTTTTTGTTTTATATTAAATAACTCAAATATATTTAATTTTTTCCTACAGATTCAAATTCTTTCAACGGCATGACACCTACACATTTCCTACGAGAATCCACTTCGAATTCCCGCTGGCTTGAAGAGAATCTTAATGATTTCTCCTTGACCAGTCTGCTTGGGCACTTGGATGAGATCAATGCAAGTCGTGATATTTTGGTAAGCAAAAAGCATAGTTATGACAAGCTCCAAATTCGTCATTAAAATAAATCCCTTACTCCATTCAGGACCCCTCGTCGAATTTATCGGTCATCAGCGAGAGCAGCGTAGATTATATGCATAAATTTCAAGAGATTACTGCCTTAATGCAGAGCCAGGATAAAGATTAAAAACTTTACAATGAATTGCAGTACGTTGGCGACTGTTCCACAGCCTATTCGCAGTTTATATGGATCTGACCAAACTAAATAGATATTAGTTAGTTATAGCTCCAACACCAATAGTTTCTTAGCAATAACTTATGGTTATTTTTTCACCTTTATTATTTAATTGTGTTTAGGCAGCGACAAATAAGGTCAAAACATACACATATGCATGCACATCTTAGCACGTATTTATACATCTGCATCTATATACATTTACATATGAACATGCTCATTTAGACACGAGTATATAAAATAATTTTCCTTCAAATAAAAATATTTACTAATTAAATTAAAAAAGGTAGAAAGAAATAACTATATTAATTTGTGCTTTAATCGCTTTACTCAAATTGACTTATTTTACCATAACTTCATGTCATTACGATTTAAATTTTGTGTAAATTGCAAGCTGTTTGTTATCTAGTAACATAGCTTACCATTTTTCGCTTTTACAAAATAGTGTACCATAATATACTTCTAATTTTTAAGCCAACATTGTGATTTTTGCTGCAGCTACACTCGCTGATTTACGTGCATATGCATAGCAGTATCGATAATTTAAGTACATATTTGCTTGAATGGGTAAATCCAAGGCACAGTGAATAGGTAGCAGCAGCAGGGTTGCAATTTTCATATTTTTTTTTTTTCGAAGTAGTCCATGAACTGTCATATTTCACATTTTACTCTGCAATATCAAATTCTGTTTAAATTTTTTGACACTTTAGAGTGAAAAATCAAAAACAAAATACACGCAGCTTGTGGTTTTTGCTCTAATTCTGCTACCTGTTTAATGTGCCTTGGGTAAATCTATGACTTGTTTTGCTTTGCATTCTTTCTTGCAAACTTGCGCTTTGTAACCTGTTTCAAAGTATATTTATTTGCGAGTGTAGAGATTGACAGATGTTTTCGAGTATTTAAGGATCAACTCATTTTTGTATTCATTACCAAACACACATACACATAAACATTCATAGGTCGTTTTAAGTAGAGTTGGCTTCCAGGTTGTAGAAGACAATATGTTTAATGCAAAAAGTAAAGAAAAGGAAATACATAACTAAACTATTTTTAAGTTTAAAGTGTTAGAAGATAGTTAATTGTTTTGCCATTTCCCTGTTCGGTTTGTGGATAATATTCCTTAGCGATACTTAAGTGTAACATATGTATGCATTGAAATGTATTATTCGAGAATGTATTATTGAGATCTATATAAATTATTCATTATACATATTCGTTCTTTATTTAGCTGACTACAAAATATTTATAGATAAGCACTCATCCTATGAAGCAATTAGTCGTTAAGTTGAATCTTTGAAATGTCTACGACGAATGCGTGGCAGGTGGTAAACACGATAACCAACAAAACTCAAATATATATAAAATGAAAACAAAAAATATTTTTAATAACCCCATAAAATGATATTGTTTGATTTGAAAGGGAAAAATTAACATTGCAACCTTTTGGATTGATGTAGCTGTTTACTAAGCCCCATCGAAATTACTGAATCCACTGAATATTGCCGTCAACCTCATCTAAGTTTCGAAGGAATTGAACCACAGGGCGAAGGGTGTTAGATGAGTCGGTTTGAATTTGCATGTGAAGAGGTGATTGGTGTCTTACGGGGCGGGGCGTCTTCACTTATTGGACATAGGTTCAGTATATCAGCGTTGATTCTCGATAAGTAGGAGTTTAACCGGCTACAGTATTCATACCTTACTTCCAGCAGAGTTACACGGATCTCTCGAGGCAACTGAAGCACTTCCTCTGCATTGGGTAGAGGTTGAACTACGATGACGGCATTCACGAGGCGAGAGTTGGTAAAGGTGGTGATTGCCTCTCGTTTATGGACTTTCGTCACAACGTCGGGTCCAATATTTGCCAATGATTGCCTCTCGTTTATGGACTTTCGTCACAACGTCGGGTTCATAAAGAGGCCTTCTGACGTGCCTAGGTAGTAGGTAGATCTTCTATCAGCAAGTGCCTGTTCGAGTGTTCCCTACTGCTCTAGCCGAGCAGAGAGCATTGGAACTCCCGTAACTGTCCGAAGTTATGTGTGTGTGGTTTTTTGACGGGTCATTGTAGGCTCAGAGGCCACTTACACAAGTTTGGGATCTGGTCAAGCGATCTTTGTCGCTTTTGTGACTCCGCCAAAGAGACACCACTGCACGTTCTCCTGGAGTGCGAAGCCGTTTCACGAAGAAGGGAGAGGTGCATAGGGCACATCTGGCCAAGAGAAGAGCACATACACTCCCTTCCCCCGGGATCTATTTTAAAATTCATAGAGTCTTTGGGGCTGGATTCAGTGTTGTGATGAGCTGAATGCACAATAGACCTGCTGGTCGCAGTGTTGTATCTATCTATCTATCTAACTGTCCGAAGTACGCCGTTCTGATGGGAGAGAGGATGTATCAGTGCCCTTTAGTCGCGTGGAGTGACATATGATGTAGAAGTGTTTCGGCAAGGCCAACGATATAAATTAGCAGGCTGTTTATGGCTTTAAGCACTGTTGTGGTGCTGTACACTTTACGAAAGCCTTATTGATGCGTATCGTGGCTCAGACGGCTCGAGTATGAGAGTAGTTAGGGAAAGGAGAGTTGTCGGGCAATAATACTCCATTTATTGACTGGTTTTGGTAGCGGGACCACTCTCCCAGACATCCACATGTCACATGGAATCATGACAATGGATAAGGACAAATCAGTGAGGTATTCTACTACCTCCGGACCCAAGTGTGTTAGCACCAACATGCAGAGTCAAAGCCAAAGCCTTTGCCTTCCCAATAGCCACCTGAACTACATAATCGTTATTTTCATTGAAGTCACCTACTACCAATCGGTGTTCACCCTTGAGTAGTGCACCGATATCAGGTTGATATCCTAGAGGCCAACCTGAGCGGATAGTTATGCCCTAATATTTCAGGGTTATATCCCTGCAGTCGATGTCTTTATCGATAAGACGATATTGGACGGTGTTGTGTATGATTAATGGTAAGCCTCCACTATTATATCTCTCGCCAAGATTACATACAACACTGGAACTTCCACAACTCTCAAGATTTGACCGCAGCTATCTTTATGCCATGCGAACTCACAGAGTGAGTTATCTCTCGGATCTTACCTTGGAGATTGTTGGAGTTTGTCGCGATTCGGAGCGCAAAGGGAATATTGGTAGACATTGCTGTTATGGTAGCTGTGCGCTTCGTACGATTGGAGATGGCAGCTGTTTTCATGACAAACACAGACTGCAGACTTCTACAACACGGTGCGTTGTACGAAACGCTCCAACTAATTGGTGGAACAGGCCAGAGCAGACCAGAAAGTGGTACCAACCAAGAGCCAAGAGCTGCTGACCAGTTCTTCAACGGGGATTGGTGAGGAATGTAGAGGTCGGGAGTGCGCATTTTGCTCGGAGAAGCGCTTAGCCATGGAGGTCGAATGGTTTCCCGGACTGCGTGGTCCAATCGCTACAGCCAGAGTAGAGCTCAAGATGGCTCCATTCATTGCAGAGGTTCTACCTAACTGAAGTGATGGAGCCATATTTGGGATGACGCAGCAGAAAAGTTCTTCTGTTTCGGGTTGGGCTCGATGCAGGCCCTTTTCCGAAAGAATCACAGCAACCTTGTCGTAAAGTGTTGCTCCGATGGCAGACAACACTTAGTGCCGTTTTAATAGTGGATAGTTAGTTAACTCACATTCGAAAGTTAACTCTAGATTTCCAAAACTGAAACTAATTGCCCAATGGGACTTAACTTCACACTGTAAAAGCGGGCATAAGTGAGTCTAATTGTTCCAAGTGAGTCTATAAGAAAAAAAAAATAAATAAAATAAAGGTATGCCCATCAATCCCCATCTCACTGCTGCGGCAAATTAAATGATTTTTTTGGTTTTAATTTTCATATGTATGTAGTTTTTTTTATTATTTCGAATGAACAATTACATTTTACGTGCTAATGTTTAATGCTTTTTTTAATATGTATTTTTAATGAACAAAGTACATATTTAATTTTTAATGCTTCATCGCTTAATTAAATATTTTCGTTCTTATTTATTTATTTTTGTCTTTTATTTATGATAGTACAATAAGATCGCATTTCGAATGTGAATATAATCTCTCAGGTTTTAGTATTATTATCTTAATTTTAAATAAATATGTACCCTTTTGCTTTCGATTGAATAGTTGCGCTTTTTTTGCTCAGTGTTAATTATTTATTTTCTTTATTCAATTGTTTTAACAAAAAATAACGTACTACATGTACTTAGTGTG
>JAPVRG010154751.1:0-10300 GCA_029783565.1 Rhagoletis cerasi | reverse complement strand
ACAATCGGTTTGTCATAAGTTAGTAGGCCAAATTTACATGCAAATGTACATACATTTTGGATGGTTTACATTATTATGATAATATAAGCATGTATTTTCGAGTGCTCTAACGACTTAAATTAAAAGATCTTCTCCAATAAAGGTTGCCAGCTTTTAATAATTACCTAAGAAGTACATAAGTTACTTGTTACAATATGTATATGCAGGATGCTAGGATCTGGGAATAAAAAATCATTCAAGCTGCCAAAGAATTTCAGTATCTTCCAAGTCAAAGCAATAGCGGTAAGGAAAGCGGCGAAACTTCTCCACAACAGAAATACTCATGAAAACGACAAAATTTATTTTAAAATTTTCAAAGAACGTTAGTGTAAGTACCTATGGTGGCTAGTTAACCACAATTTGTTAGCTAATCATGTCTTAAAAATGGTTCTGGCCTGTAGTGATAATTTTAGGATGTCAGAAATGAATAAGGAAACGGTGAATCGCATGGTATGCAACTGCCCAACGCTAGAAAATTCAGGCTGATCTGCTTTGGCGAGGCGTTTCTATCAACACTAGACCAGAAAACTAAAAACGGGTTTGCAAAATATTTTAAAATTCGCTCTAGGTGGTTTAATCTATTTAAACAAAATAATAACTCTTTAATATAATCAGCTTTATTCTCCTTGCGCTGAGGTGCTTTCTATTAGCTTAATTTATATATTCCTTTCTTATATGTATTTCTGGATAATGATGCCACTCACATAAAACATTAATATGACAGCTAGTTGCCAGGACAATTAGCCTTCTTTTCTTGAGTAGTATACTTGGATTTACTTAGAAATACTTAAGCGTACTTTGTAATATGATACTGTTTTTAGATATACATGCATGCATAAACATGTTACACAAACATAATCTTCGATGAGGCCGATTTTCTTTGCTGGCCAAGTAGCCAAGTAATCCATAAATTTTATGCAGATTTAAATAGGCCCATAAAGTCATTTCAATAAATTAGCGAATTTTTGTGCAGAGCAAACAAATTAAGTTAATGGCATTAAAAGGCAACGCAGAATAAAAGGGGAAACAACTTTGTATTGCCAAAACTGTGGCGAGGGAAATGTCATGCTCTAGGCTTTGACATTTGTAGCGCTGATGGTGTGTGGTGACGACGCGGCGTGGGGTTTGTGGCGTCTGTGAAGTTAGCAATGGCACCGCATACATACATATACAAATAAATAACAAACGCATATTACATACTTAAATATGTCTGTATGTTAATATATACGCCTATAGTCTTCACCTCCTTATCGATGTAAAAAAAAAAAAATGTACGACTTTTCTGCGGTTTACAACTGACTCACAACCCCATCGATTAATGGCATGTCTGTAAGTATGTGTGTATGTGCATATGCGCTTATTCACGCAGAGCTATACATACATATGTGCATAATATCTACAATTTCATTCATACATTTTACTCACAAACGTAGCAAACTGTAACATTGAAACTTAAAAAAATATTCCAACAGTCATATATATGTAGCTGAGTAATTGTTACAGCACCCACCAGTGATTATAAGTTTGTAAAAAAAATATATGCACGTATATGTGTATGTAGGTTTTTCTTGCATTTTTTCCATTCACGAGCACAGCTCTTGCTTACTAGTTTCCGCTTTATTTGTGTAACTAGTTGTCTACTCCCATTTAAATGCGTATAAGCATAATTCTCTGCTTTTCCTGTTTCCGCATCACTATTGCAATTGTAGCGGGTGTTCTGGATGAAACTTTGACTGTAATATCTCCTTTGATATCCACAAGCTGCCAAAACTACGCACAAGAAGCTTACACAGAAGTTTAACTCTATATACAAATGTTGGTTTACTCCATTAGTAGTTTGTGTAAATCGTCATCGTCGAGAATGCTTTATTGCCCACTCCCTGTGCCGTACCCGGCATTTGGCGGTCTCACTTTTTTCTCGATTACATTTGCAATTTACATGCACACCTACATACATACTTATGTATGTTTGTATATAGATAAATAGTTATACGTGTGTATCCAAGCTTAAGTAACTTACACATATTTTTTCAAGCTTTTTTTTCTCTAAACCCACTCGTGCGTTAGTTTGTCTTGGCGTATACATATGCATGTATGTATATAGGAATTTCGCCCTAACAACCAGTCGCTAGATGTGTGTACATATGTGCATACGTTCTAGTAGATTAAATAATATAACTAATGGAAAGACAGACTAGGTCGTTAACTGGTTTAAAATGATGTAGAGTTTGATCATTTCGACGATTTCGAACCACTTTCGATTTCGCGACTCGCGACATATGTCTTTAATTCATCAACGATCTTAACACGCATGTTTGCCATAGTAACACATGAAGATTACTGCTTCTGGTACGAGTGCTAAGGTCCTGTGAGCTCGAGAAAGAAGTCTAATGAGTACATGTGGTGATCTATGAAATAGCAGCTGTAACTTATTCCAATGTAGATTATTGGTGCATTCTACCAAAATGTTTCACACTCTTTTAAATCGTTGGATGAATATTTTCTATTTGTCTGCTTTAACCTGAAGACCATTTTGAATCTTTCAGCATCGAGTTAAAAATTACAGTTTGATTGCTTTGAATCAGTGATGGAAATGTAGTTACAATTGTGCTTTTTCAGATCCTATTCAATTTGAAAGCACGATCGGTAAATTGCATCAATTTAGGCCATCTTTTTTCTTAAATAAATACAATCGTTTATCAGTATTTGACAAAAACAAAAAAAACTTAGACGATTATTTTCAAAAGTCAATTCCGACAGTTTTTCGAACTAACTGCTAACAGACTCCTCGGAGCTATGCTATGTAGCACAATCGTTCTATATTTCATTCTACAAATTATTTTGATAAAAATGAACTATGGTTAAGTTAGCAGATGATTTGAAAAAGAAAAAAATCATGAGGCTTATAATGATTGCCATATAAAATCCCACATTTTGCAAGGAAAAGATATTGAACCCTCGGCAGATGGGCTTAAGCGAGACACTTTTTAATTTGTGGCTTTTTATAAAAAGTTTGGATGCAGTTCTTTTTGTAAATATTCCTATGAAAGAAAAAATGCCAGTAAATTTTAAGAAACATTTATAAAATGGGTTTACTTTAAATTTTGCCAAATTTTATTAATTTATAATTAAAATTTTTCCAAAAAAAAAAATTAACCCTCAATGGAGGGGCCTAAGCGAGACAGCTTTTAACTGTTCTTAAAAGTTTGAATGCAGTTTTTTTAAATATCCGTATAAAAGAAAAAATGCCAGTGAATTGTAAGAGCCATTTTAAAATGTTTTTTTTATTTTGCCAAATTTTTTTAATTTACAGTTAAAATGTTTAAAAAAAAAATTAATCCTCGACAGAGCGGCCTATGAGTGACACTTTTTAGCTTGCGGTTTTTTAGAAAAATTTTGAATGCAGTTTTTTTTGTAAATACTCCTATCAAAGAAAAAAATGCCAGTAAATTGTAAGAACCATTTATAAAATGGGTTTTTTTTTTTAATTTTGCCAAATTTGATTAATTTATACTTAAAATGTTTACAAAAAAATTTAAACCTCGACAGAAGGGCATCAGCGAGGCACATTTTAATTTGTGGTTAAAAAAAAATTGAATGCAGTTTTTTTTTAAATGTCGTGTTTTTAATTTTGCCAAATTTTATTAGTTTAAATTTAAAACCTGGAAAGTCTCAATTTCATAATTTGTTCACTAAAAAGTTAAACGAAGCAAACTCTCTTGTTTCTATTCTTTATTGGTTGCTCGCCTCCAAACAGTAAATAGCTCACTATTGACGATATCAAGATTATCTTCAGAAAAGCCTTTTTAAAAATTAAAATAAAGTAGGTCTTTATTTTAATTTTTAAAAAGGCTTTTCTGAAGATAATCTTGATATCGTCAATAGTGAGCTATTTACTGTTTGGAGGCGAGCAACCAATAAAGAATAGAAACAAGAGAGTTTGCTTCGTTTAACCAGTTTGAAGAGGTCACACAAAAATGCATAGAAATTATTTCGCAGGGATAGATTCACGTTGTACTATCAAAAGGATTTCACGAGCTGTGAAAATGTACACTTATGCGAGCAAAGAAAGATCTGTATAAATTGTTTTGTGCATTTGTCTACTGTGAGATACAAATTTCGTATCTAATTAAATAAATTTCATGCTCCATTTTTTGAAGGGTGATGTATGATGAAAACTGTACCCTCAGTCGTTCTGAGGCAAATAGGTATTTTGTCAACTGATAGATGCTAATATACATATGGCCTGGCAATTGATGTTTCGTAGAAAATGTAAAAAACAATAGTCACTTAAGCGTCTTGTACACCATAAATGACTTTGGGCTCCTTTTATGTGGAAGGCTTTCATGACTTTTTCATAGAAATGGTGATTTCGTCATAGATGACCACTGCCTGACATTGTCCTGCAATGGCCATTGATAAATTTGAGGGAGTAAAGCGGCATGAAAATGTCACTAGTGTCATTGTCAGCTATAGTATGTCGTTTACGATTCACAACAAGTGCGACAATGTCACTAAATTTTCTTGGCCATTTTCGCTACTGGGATGTTAGCCACCTAATTTAGAACTAATAGTTTCAGTGCAGGGTAGTGGTAGTAGCTAAGGGAATACCTATGCCTCGAGTATCTGTTAATTTGTCTAGTAGCCTAATATTATATGCATATACTTACACACATGCACTTAAATATATAGTTACCTACAGGGCCGCCAAGAGAAAATCTGGAAGACACACCTACCGCCAAACAACCTTTTTTAATAATTTTTTTAATCAAATTTATCAACTCTCGTCGAGCCTGGTTACACACTTATGTATGTTGGGGTGCTCCTTAAAATGTCAACATCTAAATTTTGTATGGGACACTTCTCATTTCGTTCTACTTACAAAATCAAGACATCCACGAAAATTTCAATACTTTAAAATAATTTTTTGGGGTCTCTATCAGGGTTTGGAAAAATTTAAATATGATGAATTTTATATATTCTTGACAATTATTCATATAATTAAATTCATAGTTATCGAAAATGGATTCATCATAAAATATTAAGCACCAAAGTCTGTCCTTTGTTTAAGTTTTTTTGGAATAAGTGCAGCATTTTTCCAATTTTTGCTAAGTTCCAAATAACACTGGCCTACAAATAATTATCTTGAAAACTACGAAGAAAATCATGTTAGGGAAGATTAGATATGAACTCGAACATTTTTTTAATTTTTTCTATGGTAACAAAATATGTGAAATTGGTCGAATTTTAATATTTTCAAACCCTGGTAGCGACCCCTAAAAATTATTTTAAGATTTTGAAATTTTCCTGGATGTCTTTATTTTGTACGTAGGGATGTCCCATAAAAACTTTTGACATTTGAAATTTTAAGAAGCACCCTAATGTATGTACTTGTATGTGAAACAATATGTATAACATTGTCTAGGTATTTATATATCTACGCATATACCATGCATATAGCATATGAAGGTAGCATTTATCAGCTGATGTATTCCCAAATTTTATCGCGTATACAAAAAAAAAAATATCTAACATCATTTTTGTGTGTGAGTGTAACTAACCGGCATACAAAATGCTTAGCATTAACAGTTGTAGGCAACTGAGACCACGAGGGCGTATGAGTAACTAATAGCTGAGGCGGTAATTTGTGTGTGAACACACCAAAAAGGCGAGTATGTAAAACGCCCTTTCAGACCAAGTGCACGTGAAGGGCGGATAAAATGCTCGATAAAATGTTTAAGTGGATATTCTGTGCGAATATTTTTCACAATCCATTGCTAAAAATAAAGTCAGCTAACTAAGCACTAGTAGCTTTCACTGCAGGGTAGCTAGCTAATGGAATATTTGTCGAGTATCTGTATATGAAGATGACGAAAAATAAATATAAATGCGTTAATTTCTAGGTTGCTCTAAATCTTAGTTTCTATACACGTATATTCGCTCAAATATGTATGTAGATATGTTAATGAAATTAAAAATATATGTGCAAATATGTTTGACATACTACATACATTAATAGAACTGAACAATATCAGGTACACAATTGTCTGGAAAATTTAGATAAATTTCTAATTAAAGCTATGCGCATACGTGCATACGTGCATACAAACATACATATGTACATATGAAATAAGCTAAGAACATGCACGATTTAAAACGATAAAAAATAGCCGGCATAACAATTATTATTAACTTGTTCGTTTGATTATGAACAATAATTAATTCAGATAATTACACCCTGCGCAAAAACAAATAAATTTCAAAACACGATAAAATCCCTAAACTCATGAAACTAGGGGCCAAATATAGTATAGCTGCGTTTTTAGTTTAGCGGTTTTTCTCACTGATGTCAGGATCTTTTTAAAAGCACTATGAAATTTAAAGGAAATGACTAATTCAAAAAATTATTAAAAAAATTCAGCGCAATGCAGGGTAATAATATGGGTCCCAAATAGGAGAGAAAATTCCGTAGAATTGAAAAGAAATAAAGTTATTTGGTACACAAAGACAAATAAAACTTTATTTTAGTTTAGGATAAAAAAATTGCTATGCCGCTCTCTATAAACCAAAGAATATATTGCACCCTCCGACAAATATAAAATATTTATTTAACACATGAAAAAATCTACATACGTATGCTTCTGAAACTAAGGGTCAAAGGGAATAGCTAAATATGTGATTTAAAATTCATCTTATTAGTTATTGATTTTAAGAGAGATTATTTACGAAAAATCTAAGCGCTTACTTCGACGCTTACAGTTTTGATGGGTGTCGCGGCGCATGGTTCCATAACAACGATTTCAGTATCTTTATTTATATTGTAATAATGCATATCTTATAGAGATATGATTTTATGATAAAAATAATAATAATGATTCGTAAAGATAAAGGCAAAGAAGGTAAATTCAAATATTTATTATAATGGCAAAGGAGGGTGGGAATATGTAGATGCAGAAAATATTGAAGATGAAGATAAGGATGGAGGTAAAAGAAAGGGTAAAGATAAAGATAAAGATGAAAAGATAAATATAAAGAAAAATCTAAAGATCAAAATAAAGATGAAAAAAGGAGACAAAGGTAGAAATAGAGACAAAGATAAGATGCATTTCAAGTAATTTCATGTTATTTTATGTTATGTTAGGTTATGTTACGTTATGCTATGTTATATTATGTTATGTTATGCTATGTTTAGTTATTGTTTGTCATGTTATGTACGTTGGTTAACACATTTCACCCCAAACTTACTTCCACTTAACTGAACTCACCTCAACTCATCTCACCTCGGCTTCAAAACTTACTCCACTTGAGCTTATCACACCTAAATTCAACACCCCTTAGCTCCCCACACCTAAATCCACCATTAATTAACTCACCACATTTAAACTCACCTCACATAAATTCACCACGCCTAAATTCGCCACACCTCAACTCACCACACTTCTTAAGCTCACCACACCGTAACTCACCACACCGCAGCTCACCACAACCAATCTCGCCACATGACATGATATGAGTTGATATGGCGTTAAAGACAACATTATTTAGCATAGCGTGACAGGGCATCCCTCCACATCATGTCACATTGCATTACCTTATATTTCGCCACAATTAGGCTTGAGGCACAATAGGTCACAACTTCGCTCTTCTACGTAAAATAAAATAAAATAAAACAAAATAAAGTAAAATAAAATAAAATTAAAATAAAATAGGACTCAATACCATAAAATAAAATAAATTAAAATAAAATGAAATGGAATAAAGTGAAATGAAACAGCGGTAAGCGACTTGAGGGCTTTGTTCACGGCAAAAGTTTATTGCAAGTAGTGGTGGTACGCGCTCAGGAGAAGAAGTGGCTTTCGAACGAAACTTTCAAGATCTTGGCGTAGTTCGCATTCAGTACTTTTGCGACATCGTCGTTCATGTCGTCTTGTTTGTGCAGTCGTCTGCATAGCTCTCTAAGATTACCCCAGCTTGAGGCGGGGGGAGTTTGGTCGTGTGAAGGTAAATCAGATTCGCGGAAATTTCCCTGCAAAATACAAAGGGAATTTAACTGAGCGTTTCTGAATTAAACTGACGATTGTCGCCTTCGACAGATCAATCGACTTTGGTTTACAACCTCACTTATGACCGTTGTGATGTCGTTCAGTGTTGTGGTGGTGCTGTGCATTTTCCAGAATCCATACTAGTACTCTGTTATTTTAAGACGCCTAGTCATGCTGGAGAAGTACCTATGCTTAGGACGGAAGGGGGATGAATCTGTACGATTCTTCTGCGTCTGCTATCTTCCCTGGCTTAAAAGGGGTAGTGTTGCTATTCATTTATTACATCTCCAGGATGAACACGGTGGACAGCGACACACGGAAAGCTGCTCGACTATTTACTCGACCCTCTGAGGTCCTAGTCTCTTCAACATCAGCATGTAGATTTCAGCAAGGTCTAACGCCTAAGATGCCTTTGCGTTGTCCACAGCGATCTCTCTTCATATAAGGCAGATTGGTGTGCCTCGGGACGGAGTTTTTCGGTCTTGCGTAGCACACTGAGGCGGGCCTTGTCTCTCTCTCGATGTGCAATAAATTACTGGCTGAGGAAGCGCATGCACGTCCATCGATCAATTTCAATTTGTCTTTCTCCGTAAAAGCAGATTTCAAATAAATATGAGGAACAAATTAAAAAAAATGACCAATCTTCTTTTGATATAAATTTAACTTCAATATCTAAATTTAGTTTCTACACTCCCGATAAAAAATGCGACATTCTTACTTTAATACAAACATTTTTCCTAGACATTATTTACTTCCTAAAATCGAAGAGTGGAAGAGCGCCATACAAATGCCATAGCCACAGCAACGTACAAAAGTTGCCACTAAAGCGTTTAAATAAATATGATATCAGTAAGTGAAAACGATATACAACTAACCACGAAAAAAAAAACACAAAAAATTGTGGGCACATTTTTGAAAATCAAAGCCAACTAAACTAAACCAAAGGCTAAACTATTAGCTCAACCCCATAACGACCTGCACAATAACCAAAAAGTATGGACGACAACCGTGACAACGAAAAAAAAAAATAGATATAAAAAGTCCCGTAAAAGGCAAAATTTTGGAAAAAGGATATAAAGGATGTGTAAACGTGCAAAAAGGATGCCGACGCAACTATTGGCAGTGACGCCAAGAAAAAGTTTAGCAAAAAGTAAAATTAAGTTATACTTACTTTTTTAGAGTGCTACAGACATACTTACAGATGTGTATGTGTTAGACTGACAGCGAGGAGTAAACTGCTGTTAGTACACACACACACACACACACACACAGACAGACAAACATTTCCCCATACACCCACATAGTCTGCGGCGTGATGCGTCGCCTTAGTGGTGCTCCTGAGATGAGAACAGCAACGGTGTAAATGTGGTAAGGGCTGCTGCTGCGGCGTATCCTTCGTAACGGTGATAAAAGGCGCCAGTCCGTCGCACGTTGCCGTGTGCCCTGTCGCGTCATCAGCGAGTTTGCTTGTCTAGTTTGTTGTTTTACTGACGTTTTAGAAATTTTTGTCGCTACCTTTTGTTGCTGTTTTTTTCGGTTTTTATATCACTGCTGCTGTTTTTCTTTTCCCATATTTTTTTTGCTGGCGATTCGCTTAGTTGCCTTGTCGGCGGAAACACAAACGCACATATGCCTTACAAGGCCGGAGGAGTATGTGCGCGTACGCGTGCTCGTTTGTATGATATCCACTAAATTCATAGAGCAGGTGATCATAGATTTTTATGTTTGTATACCTCCGCAATATGGCTCCAGTGTCTCGCACCTTGAAAACTTTTCACTACTACTACCCCTCTGACCTATACCTAGTCATCGAAGTCAATGAATCGTTTACAACTGAAAAATTTCCTTTTGCTTCGCTTTTCTCGGTTATACGAAACCCTTCCCGCTTTATTCCTTTACTATCCCCTCTTACACTCGCTGACAGCTCTTTGCCATACAGTATTTATGGTTTATATCATAAAATATGAATTGACAGTTCGAATGTGAGCAGCAGCAGCAAGAGCAAAAAAGGCAGTGACACAGCCAAGCCAACAGTGGGAATGTTCCGGCGGAGACAGAGAGTTAGAGCGGCAGCGCGAAAGCTTCGGCAGTCCAATTAGCGCAGCAGAAGCGTGGCATTTCTTTGGGTTTCTTGTAAGAAAAGCGATAAAAATGTCGGCAGACAATTGAAATGTCTTCGCTAACTGGCGCACAGGCGAGTTGGAAGCGTAGCGGGAAAG